>DWPV01005220.1:0-12683 GCA_018251915.1 Urbanus proteus proteus
ATTATTCATAATAATGAGTTAATTTCCAGTAATGAAGCTTTTCCCAAAAGTGGGGCAACTATCCGGCTTTTACCCTAGACATTTTTTGTTTAGGGCGGCGCCCAATTCCTTAGCGTAAGGGAACCGAGAGGAGACCCGGGCGGCCAGCGGCCCTGTTATCGACAGCGGCCCTTCATGATTAATTACTGAACCAACCGAGAACCCAGCCTGTACTCAGATTTTGCAATGGGAGAATATTACACTAACTTTTTGTATCCGACGCCATATGCGTTACAGTGATTATCTATGTGGATATAAATAATAGTGTTATAATATATAGTATATACGTAGTGACTATATAAATATAAAATTATTTAACTAACAATTAAATCGGTTATCTGCAATTCTCTGCAATTTGTAATTGGCTACCTATGTTTTTTTGGTAAAGCTGTGCACACATATAATTACGTATATAGCATTTAGTTTCATAGTTATAATGTTCTGTTGTATTGTTCACTATGTATTTAGTTGGTATGCCTCAATAAATAAAATAAAATAAATAATAAAAGAATCTTTATATCTCGTAATAAATTTTACAAATTTCTAAATCTAGCATGTACTTTTGTTACTGACTACTGTGTTGCTGAAAATATTTTATTGAAAAAATACCTATTGTGAGTAAAAATATCTACTTATTTGTGAAATAGATATTATTCATATTCATCATGAACATACGAATGTTGTAAGGTACGATGACACTTTAATATTGAAATAGCTATTTCAATTTCAATTGAATATCACTATTTTTAGGATTAACCGTATCTTCATAAAATACATTTTTGCAACATTCATCATGAAACGAATATTGTAAATCACAATAACAGACTTTTATAATTAAAATACCATTGTTCAGCTGTAAACACGATAACCGCTGAAAATTTATTTCGAAATTAAAAACCGAATTTCGCCTACCCCTTCCCTACGTTCCCCATACTACCTGTCGACCTATTTTCCCAATTCCCCATTTTTCGTGGCGCATCGCGTGCCCCAAATTCCCCACGTTCTTACTTCGCCATCGACACGGCGTGATAAATTAACCGCTTGATTAATGGCCCGGAATAATGCGTGAATCAATTCCTGTGTTGCACTTCGGACAGCAATTAGGGCTTCGCCTTTTTTAATTAAAACCAACAACGTCCAGATTGTTTGGTGTCAGCACAAATTATAAAAGCCAAGTGATTCACGTGTTCGAGGGTTCCGTGGAAGTTTTAATCGTTTTATGGTCAGCAATATAAACTTATATTTTATGCCTGTAGATATCGTAAGTATGATATATGCCTACAATACTCTTAATTTACACCTCGGGGTTTTAAAATAACTACTTTAAAAATGAATATATTTTTTCTTTGCTTGTTCCTGAGTAATATTTTATTTATAGTATTTTTATTATTATTATTATAATTTACTTATTTATAATTAAATCGCTAAATTAAAATACTTTTTAGTTCAATTATTATATAGGTATATCTTGTATCAATTGAAGGCGTTGATATAACTATATCTATGTCTGCAATCGACATGATTCGTTATCAATAGGGGATTATTGATAGGTATTAATTATTCAATCAGTAATTAATATTCGCTTCCAAAAGAAAGTTATACATTTGATAACAACAATATAACAGACCAAATTTGATTAATTACATACACGATTACACACGAGAAAGAATAGGTTTATGTTTGATGGCAAAGTGATTTTTCTATTTAAGCATGTTTTTTAAATTTCACGAATTAAATCTTAGAAGTATTCGCAAACGAATTAATTAACAAACTATTAGGGCTTAATCTCACTGGTAGCAACGTGTCACCTAATATAAAAAGGTAATACGTTCGATCTTAAAGAACACAACTATGTAGGTATTTCTCCATTTTACGTTGAAAGGCATGAAACAAAGTGATAACACGAAGTGGCACGTGGACGAATTGAGGCGAATACTAGTATGATCAGCTTAGCATACTTAACGTCAGTGCTTGCAGTCATACCATCAAATGAGCTACATACCATTTAACTACTACAACCTTATAAAAAAATACCAACCAACGCGAATTGGTATTCCTATACACGCAATTTCGGTAGCAGTCTCGTTATCAACTAATTAAATAATAATATACAAGAGAATATCAGTTGGATTATATTAGTTTTACAAATGTAAAGGTTGAAGCAGTAAGTAGGTGAAGATTATAAGATTATAATATTCGCAGTAGATATGCCCGTACAAATTAAATAAACACCTACGAAATTTAATTGAAAGATTAGAAAGATTAAAAGACTCAAAATATTCAGACGCGTCAATAATATAACGGGTGATTTTTTTTAATACGTAACAAAAAATTACACGCATATTATCAACTATTATGTACCTTCTTACACGTAGACAAGCACTCAAATCTTTAATATTTATTTTTCTTAATAATTTAAAATCAAAATCAAAAACATGTTATTCAAAGTAGATTCTTTACAAGAATTCTTCTTGAACGTCAATATTTTCTTCTATTTTTGACTACTTCGGAAGGTGTTTAGTTATGGAGATTAATAATGATAAATTATATTTTTTCTGATCACGAACCGAATCAGGGTCCACAAACAATTGCAAATCTACAAATGTCTTTAAGATCACTATCACAAGGGTGAGTCCGCATTGTTATTAGGGTTAGGTTAGATTAGGTTTCGTTAGTTATTACATAATGAATTTACGCTCTATGGAAGTCATGATACTGGAAAAAGTTCTAGTCTCAGGCTATGAGTATAGAACGCGTAATTAATATCGTATCAGTCTTGAGGATATATAGTAAAAAAATATTTTCTTTATAAAACGTATCACCAATAACAAAAAAACTAGATGGTAAAAATATATTCAGGACATAATGCAAAAGTCTAGTCAGTATAAAATAGCAATAAAGGAAATGATCTTCTCGTATGATCATTGGCACGGTGCCTACGGTCTTTTGAAAAAGTCATTTACAAAATTGCTTTAGCTTTCTAGAAGCCAATAACAGTGTAATAAGAAAACTACTGCGTTGTTACTTATTTCATAGAACTAGTTAAGTTTATGTGGTAAAAGTACTATGTTTTTTTTATGTGATGATAAGTGGCCACTGCCGCCCATGGACATCTGTAACCAACCCCAGATAAGATCGCAGTCCTACAGATCGGCCACAGATTCGTTGCTACCCTTGAAAACTAAGTTAGAACGCCTCGAATAAATATGTCTCCGTTTCCAAATCTATCAAACCAGAACGCAGTGCTGAACACTGCTATTATTAGGTAGAAGTAGGTGTCTAAATGCCTCATTTAATATGTGCCTGAAATTAAATCAGAACACAGTTGCATTGTACTGAAACTCTGAAGCTAATGAGGCGTATCTTCACAGTCATTAAGGAAGACCTAATAGAATTAATTCTATTTGGCTTAGATTTTACAAGTCATTGGCGATAGCCACATGTCATTAAGCAGGCATTTAGTTATTAGGCAATTTAATAAAAAATGTATAAATCGCATCACCCTGACATTAGTCTATCACGGCAGACGACAATTACCGCGATAAGTCATCAACTCAGTATCTGATAAATAGAGGTCGCGGGTGGTCGCGCGCTAGTCATGAACACGCGGAAGACAGTGGCGGTGGTCGCCACCGTGATAATAGCCTTGGGGGTCGTGGCAGGTAACCGCTATTTCGCACTATATATAATTAATCAACAAGCAACTTAGAACTCAAGAATGGGAACGTATTCAATGGCTAGGACCTCTGTTTTATATGTCGGTAACACATGCCTATGCAAAAGCTAATTACCAGGACTATATGCTCATTCGTATCTTTAATTTTATTGAAATAATTGTATTGAAGTTCTAAATGCATTTCCTAGAGGATTTACTTAGGTATAATAAAAAAAGGATTTAGTTAAGTAACACTCTTAGCTCGGAATGCGTAAAGAATGTTTCAACTACGAGAGCCGCTACTACAGGTAAATATATGTAAATGGATAAAATCATATACCTTTCGGAAAGTGATAAACTACTATTCACCAATGGTTGTCGCGACACCCTTCATGTAAATAACCAATTAATAATCAATTTTGGTGGCCTTGGCTTTGAACCTACATTTACTAGATCTACAATTAACTTAGAAAAATCTGTTATTAAATCGTGAATGTAAATTTATTTTTTGACGACCCGCGTGGCGAAGCGGTTACCATACTGGTCTCGCCAGACGACGGCGCGTCCGCCGAGGGTTCGATTCTCGGCCAGACAGATATCTGAATGATGAGTTTAGATTTTTGTTCGGACTCTGGGTTTTTGTGTGTTCGTCTTTGTATGTCCAATGTCCATGGCACACACGGCACAGGAGAAAATCCTACTGTGTAGAAAGCGTCTTTTACTTGTAAATAAAATAAAAAATATATGCAAAATAGGACTATATAAAACATTATGAAAGTTCCAAAATCAACAAATAAGACCATAAATTAGATAAAGTAGATAATCTTACGCAGTAAATAACGTCAATATCAAGATAATATGACAAATTTGGATAAAGTGATAAAAAAATAACCTAATTTATTTAAAGCAGTGAGATAGTGATTCGTAGAATGTAGATAAAAGAAATGCGTATTTTAATAAGATTGATCAACTCCTATCTATATAGTCCACTTCTAAAGAATTACAAAAACAGAAACTTGAAAAAATCGGAGGTAGACATAGCCTAGGATTTCAAAATCAGATCTCCTAATATAAGCTGCCACTTAATTATACTGCTTTGTACACCCAAAAAAAATATACTTATAAATAAAATTGAAGTGTCTGTTTGTGGTTTCAATATAACAATTTTTTACTCAATACACGATACATATATCAAAAATTGTCTGTCTGTCTGTCAGTCTGTTTGGATGAGGTAATCTTCTTAAGGGCTGGACTGATTTTGACGGGACTTTCACTGGAAAATCGCTGAAGAACAACATTAGCGCGCGCTCCACGCGCATGCGAACGCCTTCGCGGGAGATCGGGATATCACATACGTTTAAATAAGTACGCCTTTTTACTTCTTTAATGCGGTTGAAACCGCGGGGATGACCTATATGTTATAAATCATTGATGGTGTTAGTTGAAATACTTTATACCTTACAAAATTTTGGAAGTACAACTTAATAGGCGAATCTATTGATGATGATGCGACCGTGACATCACACCATCTATAAACTAAAGTTCTAAACAAACATTTTCAGGTATAATAACATGGGTAGTGCTGTCCCAGAAGGTTAAGCCTCTCCCTCCACCAGAACTGAAGCCCTTGGACTGGTGGAAGCACTGTGTCCTTTACCAGATCTACCCAAGGTCTTTCAAGGACAGCGACGGTGATGGCATTGGAGATTTGCAAGGTACGTTTGTTTTCTTTATGGATTCTTACACATTTTTTTAAATCAGCCAGGACATGTGCCTTATTAAAACAATCTTATGTGGGGAGCTAAGAAGATAACAAATACTAATGATGCAAACCATGAAATCTAAACTGGAATAGTTCTGGTACTAGTTCGTACTTTTAATATGATTATCATTTAATCTCTTGTCGTCATATTAAAATTAAAACTAAGTACAACTATACTAATCTAGATAAACTCCTCATGGACATTTAAAACCAGGTATTAAACATTGTGCAAAATATTCTAGCATATTACGTTCATTGTAATATTGATAATATATGTATTAAAGATTATCTGCACTGATATATCTTGATGGTAATTTATGTTAAAACCAAGGTTCCCACATGCATTGGAAATGTACGCCTTGACCCAGTGACCTGGGACCTGGCTGAAGTGGCTAATAGCTTGTCTATCAAGCAGCATATCAGATAATGGAAAACTTATACCAGACAATTAAGCCGCTTGCGTTTTAAGTTATAGAAGTTATTACCAAAATACTGCATTGATAAATAACGCTTCCTTTTTTATAGTTACACCTAACGATAAGGCAGACGGGCTACCTGATGGATAGTAGTCACCGCCGTCTATGGAGTTTAACAACACCAGAAGAGTCGTCAATGCATCGCCGGTTTTAAATTCTTCTTCCTTCAACAGGCTTCCTACACTCTCAGTCTCGTAGAATTCCCCATGTTATATATTCTTGGTAATTTTGTTTCCATGTTTCTCATTGGAAATCAATTCCATTATTTAACGAAAGATTACTAAGAAAGTATTTCTTTCCCTAAAACATTTAACTTTCATCATTAGCCTGGTCGCATTATTCTGATACGAGTATTATTCTAAGTATCTTATTTTTTATGTAATCCTCATATTATCAGCATGATATGTGGTAAGATGTTTCCTATGTATAAAAAATGACTTGCTTTTAATGGAGCATGACTCAGATAATAACTGCCATTATTGTTATTATTTTCCGGATACCTCTGTGAGTCTCGGACTATTGTGGGACATAACTTCTAACGCCTTCCTGTGTGTAAGTGGGCTTAACCACTGTAAAATCGTGCTCGGAGCAATGACGCAACCCTTTGTATGAGCTAACGAACCTCAACTCACTCATATGGTTTTGCAGGATTTTACAGTGTTAGAATTATTTGATCAAATCAACTAATGTTTTCAGTGTTGACTCTAAATGGCAAAAAGTTCTCAATATTTGCTGTATTAGGAGCACGTAAGGAGGAGAGGTCAACCCCCACCAGGTGAACTGATGACTTGAAGGATACAGCGGGAAACCGCTGCATTCAAAAGGAACAGGACTGGCGAGAATGGTGCCAATTAGGGGAGGCCATTGTCCAGCAATGGACCTCAAAGGGCTGATGGATGGATGAAAGGCTATATTGTAAAATCTTCTGCCTCTCGATCCTGTTAATAAAAGCTAAATATAAATAATTAAACTATTTATTACAGAATCCAAAATACATACATACATGCCAATAGTACAGTTTTAGGCCTTGCCGTCCATATGTAAGGTATCTCCTAATATTTCTATCTTATTTGTTCTAGGCATTATTAGTGAGCTAGAACATTTCAAGGATGCTGGTGTGGACGCAATATGGATGTCGCCGATCTTCGAGTCACCGATGGTAGACTTCGGGTACGACATCAGCAACTTCTACGATATCCACTACGAGTATGGTACCATGGAGGACTTTGAGGAATTATTGGCGAAGGCTCATGATTTAGGTATGTTTAAAATCTGTCTTCTTTATATTTAATCATTAAGTGATCCCCGCGGTTTCACTCGCGTTTAAAAAGTAAAAAGGAATACATTAAACATAACTGAAATTTCGCTAAATAATAAAGCGGACTGGTGACCAGATTAAGCAAGCACTGTCACTTATAACACTAAGTTTGAAGGAGAAATCTGTTATTTTTTTATATTGTTATCTACTGGTTCTAAAGTATTACTTTATCTTAAGAGACAAAACTTTTAAAGCATAATTGTCTACTACATAAAGTCATGACACTATCGATCATATAAAAATATAATTGTAAACGATAGCATCTAAAAATTTGTGAATTTCTAGCCGATTTAAATCGTTTTATCTAACAAAAAATATCGACTCCGAATTGTTTAAAGCTATTTAGATAACAAGTAGTAAATAAAAATGTTATCGATAAATGTCTTAAGATCTCACGGATTAATGGACTTGTTCCACCGCCGACTGGTAATTAAAAATATCTTATTTTGTTTGATATAAATCTATTTAATATATTTATTTAATTTTTATCAACATACGCAATTAAAAAAAATACAGCTGAATTGAGAACCTTCTTCTTTTTTGAAGCCAGTTAGCATAAGCTTAGATATCACGATGATTAATACGTATTTGTCTGTAAACATTTCCCCTATATATAAAATAAACATGTAATAAACCATATTTACTATTAATAAAATAATCGTTTATCTTTGACAGTAAAACAAGCGGACCACCACAGGTCCCAATTTCCGCTCATTCCAGATAATATGGCCTATTATCAAAATAATCATTAGCGATACAAACTAATTCTTTATCACCAACGTATCATTGCTAATCATTGCCTATATCAATTGATTGAAGTATAACGCATATAGCAGAATACTACGGTTTATTAGACTACCACTTTTTATAATAGCGTCCCCCAAAATTGCTTATTTTCGCTCTTTGAAAATATGCGAAAAAAATCTATTAACCTGCCTCTGAAATAAATCATCAAAAAGAAGGTTTAAAATCAGTCTTCACCGACTAAACAGCTTCCACTAGCCTAATTATCTAAGGACCACTGCTCCCCTACAAGATTCAAGCTAGGTAGGTAACTCAACAGTATATTTAAAACAGTCAAATAAAATGTTCTTATTATAAATCCCAAGTATAAATAAAGACATTCCTTATAAGTATAAAAATAATAAAATCAAATGTAAAAGTTTAAGAATTAGTAATAATAGCAATCGTTATGGTTTAATTAAAACAGAAGATATATTTTCATTTCTTTCCGGGTCATAATAATAAATAAGGTCTCTTAATTAATGTCATCGTACATTAGGGGAATTAATGGAGGCTTGAAAATAAATGTGGAGTGTAAGAAAAGCTTTGTTGTAAAAATAGTAGGTTTAGTGAAGGCATTACTATTTTGTAAGCTGAGCTAAACTTGCGAGTACATACTTAACGGTATGTAACGGTAATAAAATGTACATATTGAATCTATACAAAATAAAATTGAAGTCTGTTTGTGGTTTCAAATATCTTTTTTTACTCAATGCATATGAAAGTAAACACGATATCTATAACGAAAATGGAATTAAAATTTGTTTTGTCTGTCTGTCTGTTTTGCTGAGATAATCTTCTAAACGCCTGGGCCGATTTTGACGGGATTGAAAGTTAGCTGAAGATCTAAGGCATAACATAGGCTACTTCAATTTTGGAAAAGTAACTTTGAAAAAAAATGCCATCAGAAGAATTCAACACCTTTGAAAAAATAATTCAACGACCTTTTAAAAGTCCAGACACTACTACAACAAAAGATACTGCTCTCAAGTACACGATAGTGTAATGAATGATAGGGTACACGATAAATGATAGTTTATCTAGCAGAGAATATCAACGAATCACAGTCAATCAGAACGAAATACATAAAATTTCAGGTCTCAGGGTTCTCTTGGACTTCGTGCCTAACCACGCGAGTACGGAATCGGAGTACTTCATTAAATCAGTGGCGAAGGAAGAAGGATATGAGGACTTCTTCATGTGGGCAGACGCGCTGACTGATCCCAACAACGCCAGCAACAGACTTCCACCATCCAATTGGGTAAGTTATGATATTATTGCTGTACCAGATTAGAAAAGTCCTACTGAATTATAGTACGATCTTCTTTGGTTTGACTACCGATTTGTAAGTGCTTCTGCCACCGTCACATCACTTATTTCTGCCGCGTTTCTGCCTTATAGCCTTATATGCGGTGTTGTAATCTAATTTAAAAGAATACTAATAATAAAAAATATGCGTTTGTTCTTAGAGCGCTTAGGCGCTTAGAGTTAAATTTTCTAAAGTAGACCTTGCATAAAACAACTTTTTCACTTCATTTGCCAATCAAAGTAGATATTCAGCACAGTAACAGTGATAACAACAACAGTGACTGAATATCAGATGGACCTCCTTCAACTTAAAATTTAAGCTTTAAAATATATTTCTTAAAAAGCTAGAAAATTGAAAACAATTCCATAAATACAATAGTAATTTAAACCAAAAGCAATAAACATTATATATTTAGCCAAATCCGTGGTAACATACTTGTATGCATAAAACATCGATGTTTACGCCTTCAACACTTCCATAACAATATACGCAACTAGCAACCTTTCCGGTCATTCCGTTAATACGGCAATCAAAACCTCGTTTACCGGAACCCACCTGTAATAGTATGTAAATAGCGTTACGTAATTCGATCGGCCATTATCCCGCACGTAATTGTCGGAACGGCGGGCATTCCGGACGATTGTCACCTAACCTTTATAGCTATAGATTGATAGTTAAACGTGAAACTATTCAGGGTTTTTCAATAGTTTTTACCACACTGACCTCCTTCTGACCCTCCTTCTGACCTTCTGACCTACTTCTGACCCTCCTTCTGACGGAATGCGTCAGAAGGAGGGTCAGTGTAGTAATGCTTTTAGAGCGTATTTATGTATGAGTATGTCCATTTCTTTGACAAGCCCTACAACCCAAACGGCTTAACGGATTTTAACACAGGAAGTGCCGTTCGATTTAACTCGATTGTCATAGTGACAAAGGCTATATAATTTTAATATAGTGAAATAGTGCCTGAAAACTTAAGAAGAAGGTTTTTGTTTTTAAGATAATATTACTATGTAGTTTGAATTAGTCTACTTTTGCCAAGAGTTTTGTATCGGCATCCGCGCTTTATATGAAGAAAATAACATTGAAAGACATTGTTTATAATTGTTGTAATAAAATGTTTGGTACACGTGAATATATGTCCGACATATTAAATGTTATTGATATAATGTCATTAAGGACCTTTTATTTGTTCTTAAGTATAAAATTGTGCTACAAATTAATTTATATGTACATATGAGTAACGCTAACATCTGAATGTTACACAATTAACTGAATTCACCTCATGTATTTTCTCATCTCTCATTATTTTTCTACAATCACATTTTAACTGTGAACTATCTTCCAGTCTTGATCATTATTTCTCCAAAGTCCGAATACGTTTACTTCCATTATAAAGGAATCCCACCCCCAAATACATACATACACTTTATGTAAAATAGTATCAGCATCGTAATGGTATGTAAAGAGTAATTGCACAGCCATTATCCCATAGACCAGTGTTCGGTGTAATTGCCTGAATCGGAATTCCGAATCGATTTTGACCTAACCTTCAATACAAATACAATAGCCAGATAAATTAGACGGATAATTGCTAGATCGGACAATAGAATAATACGGAATAAATGGACGGTCGCTTATCTGTTATTAATCTTTGGTTAAGTTATCATCTTTCACGCAATTTCGTACGTCTAAAGCTACCAACCCATAATTATTGTAATTCTGGGCGTGGCTTTCCTATTATAAGAAAGTAGCTAATCCCTAAAACGGCTTTCTACACTCGTAAACGTTTTTTACACTCATAGCCCACAGTAGAATTTTCTCCTGCGTTGTGAACAGAAACAGAAATCTACATTCATCGTTCTAGAACAGAAATCTACATTCATCATAGATATCTATCTAGCCGGAAATCGAACCCGGGACTCACCGCGCGTCCGACTGTGATGTTAACCGCTGCAACTCGCAGGTCATCATACATATTGAAACATTCCCATGTTTGCAACATTTTTCATTGCAGCTCTCCTCCTATCACTCATATCGTGGTGTTATATAGCCTATAGCCTTTCTCAATAGGTGTTGATTTATTCGTAAGGCTTAAAATTACAAAGGAGACCATTAATTTATCTGTTATTTGAAATACAAAACGCTGTCTTTCATTGCTGATTAAACTATGAAACTAAAAAAAGTAAATAATCTAAAAGCTAGTAAAAAGTAGAACGCGCAGACTATAGAAAGTTGACGAGTATTTCTTCTATCAATTTTTATTCAAGTATTGTTCCTTACCTTATCTTACTGAACAGATATTCATTATTTATATTGGAAACAAAAAGGGTATCTATATTATTGTTTTCATCATAATGACGAAAATTATTCAAATATTAAAATAAATCAATCTTTTATGTCTGCATTCACCACTGCAGTAAGAAACACTTAAACACTTTCTACACTCATCGCCCCACACTAGGATTTTCTCCTGTCTCGTGGGTGCTATGGACACACAAAGGCGAATACACAAACGCCTAGACCCAGAACAGAAATGTAAATTCATCATTCAGATATCTGTCTTACCGGGAATCGAACCCGGAACCCATTGCGTGTCAGATCGGGTCGTCAAACTGACATTAAAGAACATTAAGTAGTTACATCAATTTAATAAACAATTATTTGGTACAGGTCAGTCAGTTCGGTGGCTCAGCGTGGGAGTGGAACGAGCAACGTCAGCAATACTACCTCCACCAATTCGCAATAGAGCAGGCAGACTTCAACTTCAGAAACCAGGCAGTCAGGCAGGAAATGTTCAACATCATGCAGTTCTGGCTCGACAAAGGCGCAGACGGCTTCAGAGTTGACGCTCTCCCGTATTTAATCGAAGCTGATCCAGCAGACCACGATGGCCGCTATCCTGACGATCCATTAAGTGGTCTGATACAATTTGAACCACATCAGCTCGGTTACACCATTCCACTGTATACTAAGGATCTGATTGAGTTGTATGAAATCGTGTATGAATGGAGAGACTTTATTGATAAATATCTACAAAATAATGGAGGTGATACTCGGTGAGTAAATATTTTATAGTGGCAAGTTTGAAGAGTATATCTTCAAAATAGAGTGTGTAGCAGCTGTTCAAACAATATGAAAAAGAAAACCGTTGACTCTCGTATATCTTGAAACTACATGAAAACTTTAAAATACAGTAAATTTCAATAACAGTTTTTTTTCTTCTCCCAGAGTACTGTTCTCTGAAGGCTATGCGAATGTGACCATGACAATGCTGTACTACGGCAATGAGGAGGGCGAAATTGGTGCCCATTTTCCGTTCAACTTCGACTTCATCACGG
>DWPV01005221.1:0-12681 GCA_018251915.1 Urbanus proteus proteus
CGCTTCGCTCGGGCGCTAACTTCACGCCGTGCCGTAATAGGCAACATAGGTCACCCGTATCGTAATGTACTATTATAAAGTTTAAAAGAATTTGAATGCTGCTAAAGATCGGGTCATCTCTGTGCTTATTGCTTCGTTTTATTATTGTTTCAATTTGTTTAGAAAAAGTATGCAGTGAAATAAATAATGACGAAATAATTTACTTTAAGCAATTTTATTTTACAAAGTAAGAATACAGAATAGAAAGTTCACAATACACAAACGTTAAATAAGTTACATTCTCGAATATTTTAAATGGCAGCGAGCTGGTCCCGCGGTTTCATCTGCGTTAAAAAAAGTTAAAATTAAAATTCGTATACTGAATTTTAATGAAATAAAGCCTATAGCACTAAGTAAAGCTGTATTTATAAATTGGTGAAAGAGTTTTTAAAATCGGTCCAGTAGTTTCCAAGCTTATTCAATTCAAATAAACAATTAAATCTTTTCTCTTAATAATATTAGTATAGATAAATACTAAGTTCTAAGGAACGTTAAATTAAGCAGTCAGACAAATACCTTATTCTCTTGTTTCAACACGTCAACGTGAAACTCCGTAATGAGCGGAGACCCTAAGGTCCGTTTTATTGGGATTTCGAATCGGAACGCGTGATATATCACCGGCGCCGTGTTTCACCATGGTCATTAATCATGATTTTCGGTTTTATTGGGCTCGTAAAATATATTGTAATGTCGTCTATTGCTTATAATTCAATGTTTTGGCCATCCGAATAGTTTGGTGGTTCGGGTTATTAGTTTAAAGATGTTGTACGTGAGTGTAAGTAAGCCCGGTATTTTAAAATTTTTATACAGCTTTTTTAAAGTTAATGTATTTGGATGTTGCATAAAGTTCATTGGGAGATATATATTGTATCAATATTTCATAATCCGTTCAGAAGCTTGTTTCAAATTAAAAAGCGTTGGATAAGTAGAAGATACAAACACACACATAGGCAAATACTTCACTATCACTACATAGTATAAACAAAGTAGCTTTCCGCTGTTTGTCCCTATGTATGCTTAGATCTTATAAACTGCGCAAGGGATTTTGATGCGGTTTTTAATAGAGTGATTCAAGAGGAAGCTTTATATGAATAACAACATCCGTTATATAGTACAGAACTAAGTACCTACAGTTTTTTTTAGTACTGATTATGATACAATATAACTTTATCCTCGCAATGTAGAATTTCTTAAAATAGAAAAATAAACTGCGTAACACTAATCTCATTACCTACTAATGTAACAACAATAGCATTTACCGACTATTCGAATACATAAATCACACGCTAGTTCAATCACACCATAACACATTCTCGTACCTATCAACCATCTTCGCAATTTATCTCATACAATCGTTAAATGTATTGATTCTCAGGAAAATGCCAGGGAATTTATCTGGCTAGCAATTAAAACCGACGTGGGCGGGGCGTTCGAACTTTATTCCTTTACCGCGCACAAAAAACACCTGTAGTGTGAGAAGAACGCATCTATACGAGTTACTAATACCGCCATAGATTATGTAATTTGTAGACATGCTTCTATTATATTAGTATTTTTATGACGATGTTAAAGGTACGTTTAAAAAAAGAATCAAAAAGTCAGATTAGAATTAGGTATATAACTAGATTATAAAATTAACAGAAATGCCCTTAAACTTAGTATTTAAATAACTTTTGACAGTGAAGCTATGAGAATTGTTTTTTGGATGGTATGAACCATGAAGTTAACTAACCCCACTCATTCATATTTTTAACATGTTATGGAAGAGCATAAAGTGACTATATGTTATCTGTATTTAGAGCATATAAATATGGATAGATATTATGAACCCATTAACAAATCACACTATAAAACTTTTGTTTAGCAAAATCTCATACACGTGTGCTAACCAGCCCATTCTACACAATCATTGTTCTATGGTAATCTAAGTTAAGCTCATTTTATATTTTAATAGGAATCCATAAGGTCGAGAGTTGCGTGCGTGTTTTTTTTGTTATTGTAATATTGTTGCGTCTAATTGGAACGCCTTCGCGGCGCCGCGGCTCCACGATTATGAGCCATAAACCAATTCCGGTAGCAAGACCATTACGGATATACTATTATCTGGTATTAATCGCTCTACATTTTGTATGTTTTAATAGTTCGAAGTGACTTGTAATAGTAATCCTATCGTTTCGTAGGCGGCGCAAGCTTTGGTATTTGTTTTTTTATATATTTTTTATTCTTCAACAGGAATTCAAGTGTTTAACCACATTTTTAAATGAGGAATGGATTGTCTATGCTTATATCAGTCCTATTATTCCTAGCGAGTCCTAGTATTCTTCTTCTACTATGCTTATACCAGGTAAAACTGCAGGAGTCTGAATTGACATCGATCTCAAATTAGTTGCTTTCTCTGGCTAAGGTGGAATGTACTTCCCATGTTAGTTCATCTTCCTTAGCATACCTTTCAAACTGGAAAACAACAACACATGCTGTCAAATCATGAAAAGATCTTTTACGAAGATCCAATAAGACCGTTTTTATACAAAAAAACTTAAAATCTCTTAATAATCTTATCTTTTTTATCTCTTTGATTCAAGGAAAAAAATGTAAATTAAATTTCGAATGCACCGTTAATATTTCACAGATTAAATTAAATCTTATTGGCAGTTTGTGTTGCCATAAATATGTTTATAAGGCCTTTCCGGCCGTACCGTCTTCATGTACACACTTTTATTTTAATGACTTATTAATTTTACAGTTCCGGCTTAACGTTTCCTTATTTTTAATTAATTATATGCAGATTGAATGTTAATAGGATTTTCTTGCATCTAATTTGTTGGCTAAGTGACCGACTTCGTTGCGTAATTTTTTTGGTGATTTATGTAGGTATTTTGGTACCTATTTTTTGTTACTATCATATATTAAGTATAATGTACCTTTTTAGTTTAATAGTTTGAAGGGTGCGGTATGGGACCTACATATCCAAGGCGTTCCAACTTAGTTCTGAAGGGTAGCAACGCACCTGTCGACCTTAGGCAGGACTGTGATCTTATCTCGGGTTGATTATTAGATGTTCATGGGCGACAGTGGCCACTTACCATTAGTTGGACTACATGCTCGTTAGCTACTTTATTCTAATAAAAAAAGGAAAAAAAATACCGCTGCAAAAATTTTCTTTTTTCGACTGACTTCCATGGATAGAAAGATTGTTTTTTTTTTTATCGCCAACACTAAAAGATGAATATGGCATTCAACATTATTTTAACGCCTTTTTTAACTCAGACACATTAAGACATTCGAAATTTAAAATTTCAAATGTTTAAAACCAGAATATAATTCTTATTTATATCGATCGACTTGTATCCAGCTACGGTATTGTTGTCAATTTTTAATTAAAATAAATATATTATTTCTCAAAATGGTGTCAAGACACTAATGAATTATTGAAAAAACTTGATGAAATAACATATTAGTCAATCTTAAATTATACAAATACAATAAAAAGACACATGGACGACAATCTAGAATGTTAGTTTCATAACGATCTACTTTTAAATTATTATGTAAATATATTGCCGTTAAAATACTGTTATATAATTTACTAGGTTTTGCCCGCGGCTTCGCACGCATTAAATTATAGGTATACAAAGTATACACACCTTCCTTTTGAATCACTCTATCTATTAAAAAAATCGCATCAAAATCCGTTGCGTTTTAAAAATCTAAGCATACATAGGGACAGACAGCGAAAAACGACTTTGTTTTATACTATGTAGATAGTGTTTTTTCCGTCGGTTGTGTATTAGCGGTTTTTCATAGATCAATATGGAAGTTATAAATTATATGCTTGATAAAAAATAGAAATTGGCTTGTATGTATTAATTTTGTTAAATAAAAACAAAAAAGTGGCTAAATAATACGTTTATCAAAACTGATAAAAATAAAAACTTCTTAATTGACACTCAATAAATAACGATACTTTTTTCCTTAGACTATGGTTTTCCATGGTGGGGTAATGTTAAATTTGCTTATTTTAAGAGCTTGGCATTATTATGTTCTTATTGCAGACTCCATATAAATGTAGAACAACATAATATCAACCTGGCCAATTTTTTAACTTATCTACGTTCTTTGAGACAAGTAAAAAAATGGGAATTACCATGATACCAATAAGACTAAAATAAATGTATTTTAGACTCAGATTTATACTGAAGTATAAGTACAAGTAGAGACATACCTAAGTTTAAACTTTATAGACAAGATGCACACCTAACTTTCCATAAAGCCGTATCTCGATAGACAGAACGGGTATGTAGGAAGGAATGCGGACAATCACTTGTTCTAGAAGTAAGATATTAATAAACAACAATCAGAGATCGACCATATGGGCGCAAACCTGTTCCATATGGTGTGTTGATAGCGCGGGCCACACGGGCGGATTGTCTTGTCTCTAAGAGATAACACTGGTCATTCGGTTAAGTTTTCGTCCAAGTTTGGTTCGTCCAAGATATCTTGGACGGAAGTAAATGCGTTTTAGTAATATGATAAGACCTACCTATCTTTACCTATTACAAGACAAAAATTAAAGTTAAGCCTATTTTATTTATACAGTATAATTATTTTGGACTCATAATAATTATACTGTATAAATAAATTACGCTTAAACAATTTGAAACGGTCGAAATCAAGTCAATCAAGTCTTGTTATGATGTTTACAAAAGAATTATATTTTGAGTAATTAAAATTTTGACGTATCCAGATCTGTCTTTTAAGAAAACAAGATGTTGTTTTTAATAAACAACAATAATGGCTTGCATTATAATAAATAAAATATACAAATAGGATTATAAATAAATACAATTACTAAGTGAAAAAAAAACCTTATAGGAAAAATTTACAGAAAATATCTAATTGGAATTCCAAATTAAGACCAAAAATTAAATAGCATTGCAACTACACCAAAAGTAAAACATTATTGCTAAATACAAAAATATTCCAAAAAAAAAACTTAATACTATTTCTATATTATATTTTTATACAGTAAAATGTCATATAAATAAAAAATTTGCACAAGTATCGCGTAGTGTGGCCGGTACTTAGCATGGCGCCGGCGCCAAGCGAGTGCTCACATACTAAGGTTCACTGCTGCCGTTCCCATGATACCACATCCTTATAATATAATATGGCTAATTGCATTATTTATTGCATATTTAGCGATCATCATTTGAATATTTTAATCCGTAATTCAATTCGCGTGGAATTTTGTTTTTTGTGTTCACGGAACTTGAGATTTTAATATCGGTTGCCAGAATTTATTTTAAGCAATGTCCTTGCTGATTGCATTCGTAAAAAATAAAAGAATCTTTAGTACCTGTTGCGTACATTCATAAAAGTAAATAAAATTGAAATGTTAACAACCTATTATTTAAGTTTGAAGTAATTTTTAAATGACTTAATTTTTTGGAATACTTAGCTATTTTAATACCAGAATTTTTATTAATGTACTGAGGATAAAGTTGGAATAGTCCAAAAGACACCCAGTCTGGAGTATTTCAATTTTATCCTCAGGTACTAACATTTTTATATACAGACAGTAAGTACCTACCTATATAAGGAAATTGATGCAGGTGTTTTCATTAGTATAAATCTGTCAATAAAAGATCAACGTATTAGTGTGATATGATAATCGGTTGCATTCATTGAAACACTAATTATCTATGTGCAAAGTTCATTAAGCGATGTTTTGATTTCACTTCTACAATTTCAACATCCGGGTACCGTGTCTTCTCCGTGGATGTCGTAGGAGATCGTAGGACTAAGGGATCCAGGAAATGTGTAGCTTCCATTGTATCATCAACAGCTTCCTGTGTAATATTGACGCCCGCTGCGATCATCAACTCATACCTTTTTTGTTTACGAGGGGGGAACCTTCAAAAGGTACCCGACGCCACGGGAGCGATGCCGGGTTATGTGGGATTTTTACCGCACTAAAACCCCCGGGTAGCCGTCTTCAGCGCTATGTGGACTCCGGGAACTTAGTACCATCGCTGAACATCAACACGAAGAGGCTATTGCCAAAAACCCCCATTAAGGCCTCCAGAATTGGACCTACAAAGGCTGATGGATGGAAAGTAAACTAATTAAAAGTGAAAAAATCCCAGAATTTCCTGAGTAAATTTGTGAAAACTAAGTTGGAACGTTAAACTAAACCTAAATCTCGCGTTAAACCAGGAAATAATATAAACTTTATATTTTATCACAATTCGAATATTATCATCAAGATTGTATCATGATAGACATTTTATTGTCTCCGATTTTAAGACTACATGTGTAAACTTGAATTTGAATGACATTATCTCTTCATAACTGATAAAAGATTTAACGGATTTTAATATGAAGGAGGTAACCTAGAGATTTTTTTCGAAATCGGTTAAAAATATAAAAAGTTAAAATTCATAATCTAATATTTTTAATAATTTTTAGTTAATTATATATCCTAATTAAAGCAGATACAAATTTTAGGATTGCACTCTCAAAATCGAACCACTACAAAATCTTTACTAATTAAAAATAATAATAACATAATTTTAGGTTATTCTGTCTCTTCCTATTTCAAACACTGCATAGTTACATTTTAATTGACATAGTTTTTTGTAGGTACCAGTGATAATAAACAAAGTCTCTACCTAGCTCTACAATTGTCTATGTTTCACGTTTAGTATGCAAGACCATAGAGCACTGTTCAATATGGTGGCGAGTGGTGTTTAATTGTTGTCTATGCTTGATACTGGCTCATTAGTGGCGCATAGGTATTCATAGTGGACGTGCATGGGATAACGTATGGCCATGACGGAAGCTATTTGATTTATTGTCGGCCAGTGACAATTTTTTAAACTTTTATTACATAATTATTTATTTTTCGTCATTGCCTTGTCATTGTTTATGGCCACACAAACTTATTATGATGGTGATAGAGTGGGTATAGCAACATTAGTATGGATTTTTTAATAAAAAATTGTTGATGAAACTTAACTAATTTTCAATTTCTATTGCTCATTTATTCTCAAGTTTTTTATAGAAGACTAAGAAGAGTAAGAATTACTTATCTAATTACGAAATACGACATAATACGTCGTCAGTAATATATCAAAAATAATTAAACTCTGGTAGAGTAGTAGAATAATTTTTTGAACCAACTTAGTTGAAATATTAAAAAAATACAGATATATTTTGTTACATGTATCAGGTATCACAGCCAACACTAACAATTTAAACAACAACTAGTAATTTTACTTTCAACAATATTATTGATATTTTGTTCAAACTAACGCTTACTCCCCGCTGTTTTTATGGCCACACGAGCCTAGTTAGTACTCCGGCCGCGTCGCGGTCTATAACGAGCGCCGGCGCCGTTTGTGCGCCTGTCCGCTCGTCTTTTTGTCCGTCAACCGACCAGCTTCCGACGCCGCAGATAAAATAACACACGCCGTCACAAAGGACCTAACTTCTAAACAGATAAACGCTAAAACGCACCTTATACGTTCATGTTAGATGCAGAAAACGCGTTGACACCCTGAGCATTAAAATCGCTTCAGTTTATACAATTGACGCAAGTTCAACACAATTGCGATGAAAACAAAACCTTATTTGTTATGTTTTGTGTTGTTTATACAACGCTATAAAAGAAAACGTAAGATAAATGGATTCAAAACGCCATGGGAATGGGAACTTATTAAAAATTACAATTAAGCGACTACTGTTGGTTTGTTTGAACATTCTTCGACGTTATTTATCGGACGAGCTATCGGTATTTATTGTGTGTTGTATTTATTTATGGTTTAGAAGCTTCCCAACGTGACATTTTTATCGGGATTCCTATTCAACTATCTCTCTCCTTGTTTCAGATCGTATATTAGAGAGAGATGCAGGCTTCGTGTCGGGCGGTGAAGATGACGACTCGTGCTCGGGACCGGCACACTCTGATGACTCCGGAGTGCGATTAGTGGTAGCCGACAGGAAGAGGGAACGAACTCCCTCGAGACTACAGCCCCCAAAGAAACGCATTCGCCTCAGCTCCAGAGAGGACCTCGCTAGCCCAGAAAGCGACAGTCCCTTCAGACCCTGGTCCTTTACCGAGGAGCCCCAAAACGAGCCCTTATCCTTAGTCAAGAAATCCGAAACTAGTTTACTAAGGCAGCGAAGACGGTTAGAGCCTCCACCGTCTCCGTTACCGGAGCCTCGGCCTGGGCCGCCGCGGGTCCCTCCTCATCCTGGCGTCGTCGAGCCCTTCCCCGAGAAGTCCAAACCCCGAGAGCAGAGAAACTACAAGAACATGACGAGAGAGCGGCGGATAGAAGCGAATGCGAGGGAACGGACGCGGGTCCACACGATCAGCGCTGCCTTCGACACCTTAAGACGAGCGGTACCAGCCTACAGCCACAACCAGAAGCTCTCCAAGCTGTCGGTCCTCCGAATAGCGTGCGCGTACATCGCTGCTCTATCAGCGGCGATCGAACCCGACAGCGATTTACCGTCCGCAGTGGAAACTGTCACGCAAACGATCCACACGGAGGGGAAGCTAAGAAAAAAGAAAGATGACCCTTGAATCCAAACCAGTCCAAAGGACTTTAAACGGTCACAAATACCGTCCCGCGAGGCCTACAGCCCACTGTGGTACAAACGACAATAATATTGGGTAGCGTAAATTGCATTATTTATTAAATCTGTAGATTTAGCGTCGTTTTTGCTAATAAGCTTTATGAATCTCTACATTGACTGATAGTAGATAGTGCCTATCAGTACAAAGAAAGCGTTGTTCTCATAATCTTATTTTATCAAAATACTAAAAGTGTAAGACATTGTTATACAATGGAGATACTGTTTGGCAATAACAAAGAAGTGATTTGTTACGTTGAGACATATGGGATTTACAATTAGAAAAAAATTTAAAAATATTTTTGAAAAAACTTAAACAAAATACTTACTAAGATCACCTGAAATACGAATCGATTTAAACTAAATTTTAAATTGTAGAAAATAAAAACATTACACAATATTACACAATATTTTGAAAATATAACATTATGAGAATAACCAAAGAAAATGTTCCTGAAGCCGCTTTTCAGATCTCTTGTTAAATAAAAGACAGCCTGGAATTAGGGTCTCACTGACCACCCAATGTTAACCATTCCCCAATAGTATTAAGGAAAGAACTGTTGAACTGTATATTGTTTTGGCTTTAATACGTTATATTTATTATAAATCGAGTCAGTAGTTTTAAGGCAGAAGTGTATATTTTATTTAGATAGTTATAAGTTGTAAATAGTAATGTAAGGCGTGTACAAATACGGTTGTAGTTATTTAAATATTGGATTCATGTGTTATATTTGTTGATATGCGATTAAGCAATAAATAATAAATAAGCTAGTCTCACATTACGATTTTTTACGTTGTGGTTATAGAATAATAAACAGTTAACATACCTCAAATAATAAATCTAAATTCACAAACAGGTAATTAAACCTGAGATAATGGAATGGTTTAAAAGTCGTTCTAAAAATCGAGTATTTAGCGAGTATAAAAATATGAATCCAATATAATATATTTTGAGGCAATAATTTTTAATAACTTGACAATTCTATTTTAAGCACTACGGCTTTATGCGAAACTTAAAAAAAAAGGTTTAAAGGTGGTAGGATTCCATGTAGTTCGACTCCGGCGGCTCCACCGTCGCACCTATTTCTGCCTAAAAACAGCAGTGTTCAGCAGTGTTGTGTTGTGGTCGGAAGGGTGTGGTACTTATCCGAGGCGTTCCAACTCAGTCCTCAGGGGTAGCAACGCATTTGTGGTCAACCTTGAAGAATCTTATCTGAGGTTGATTATAGATGTCCATGGGCGGCAGTGGCCACTTACCATCAGGCTGCATGCTCGATTGCTACTTTAATTATATAAAAAAGGTACAGCACTATTGCAAAAGCCTATGTGATAATTTTTTATCGATTTATAAGCACATTTGTGCGAGCGACATCTATGAGAAACTTGATGCATCTTTCATTGAAACAACTGTTATTGTTCAAAAAATATTTATACCGTAACCCATGCCTTAAAAACGTATTGTGATTTGTGATATAATTAGTGTAAATATTAATAAATTAAGCGTAAAACGACATATGGTTGTCAAATGATATATAATTATTATAAAAGACCTACTGTGTAATTGAAAATAAGAAATTTG
Source organism: Urbanus proteus proteus (assembly GCA_018251915.1). NCBI lineage: Eukaryota > Metazoa > Arthropoda > Insecta > Lepidoptera > Hesperiidae > Urbanus > Urbanus proteus. The sequence goes on from DWPV01005221.1 coordinate 10,259, forward strand.
ATTGGTTTTGCTCACTGTTCCAAAAATAATCCGACGTAAGCATTATATTTTTTGTGTCAAAGATTTGTAATTTCGTATCAAAGACGTGTAATAGTATTTATAGATCGGGAAATAAATAACAGGTTGATTCATATTTTTATTTTATTTTCTAGACATTTACAATGAGCAAAATCAATCATCTTGAAACGGTGTATACGTATTCACAATATTTAAAACAAAATTAAAGAAAATAAATGAAGGAGTTATACCAATATTTTTTTGTTTTATTTCCTTTTAGCTGCGCAAAAGCGTAAAGAACTCACAAGCTTTTTCAATTTCAAAAACTGCACCATAAATACTACACATAAATTAAATTAAACTTATTTAAAAGCTCATAAATTGTTACATTTGTAACTACCACCTGTTAGCCTTTTGAGGTCTCTGGTTATAGGATTTATGTAATGAGGGTCCATATTTTACATTCATGGATACGAAACATATTAGAGAAAATACCTAATGCGACACCAAAAAAACACTTATCTTAGGAAATTATTTATTTACAACATTCATTCAAATTACAAAAAGCGCCTACGTGATTTTGCCCAATCGAAGATTTTCATTGAAATCATCAGAAGTTCACAATCGATGATGAATAGACATAAGGTGGACAATGAAATGGATGATTAACAGGGTTCGAATCCCACGTTTTGATTTATCCAAGTTCTGTGCGATAGTCAGAAGTATCTACCAGTGGTATCCTATACTCGCATTCACGTACCTATACTTAAATTAATGAAATATCTCGCTATACGAATAACGAAAGTTCCTGTTTAAGTTAATGTACAAACAAATCTGTACAAACTAAGGTTCTAATGGTTTCGTGCAACAGCTTTATAGGATTGACAAATTAAAGGTATACTTGCCTACCTATAAGTAATCTGAGGCATAGAACTTCACTCTGAAAGGAGAATATGCCTAGCACTGGGACAGCAAGTGTTCAGCGCTTAAAAAACGTATATTCCAAGAACAGACGTTCTTTCAACCGACCGGAAGACATACATTGTTGGTATTTGTCTAAATAGGAAGCGACTGGGCATCTGTTCATTCACAATAACGCCTCACAGCTGCAGATACTGATAACACGTGCCCCTTGTCAATAACCATCGACCCCTTATCTAGATACAAAATGGGGGAGAGTTTGCGGATGTTATATGTGGTTGTCGCAAAAAATATTAACGTTAATTTTTTGACCAAGATCATTATAAGGTAATATAATGCTGTCATTGGTTGGATGCTAGACTAAAGTATTTACATTAACATTAATATCTAATTCGAGTTTGAAATTTTTTAAAACTTCACCCACAACTTAAAGCTTTAGGTAGCAATGAAAATAAAAAAAGTGGCATTATGAGTACTTGTTATTAGGACTCTATTTTATTACTCCGTCTGAGAAAGCACAAGTGTTAATTTTTTCTAAATGAAACCTTTATAGGTATACAATCAGTGTATTTAATTTACATATATTTTGTTCTGCAGCTTTGTATAAACATTATCACCCCATTAATTCAGTGGTTGCAATATCATGACAGCTGTGTCACAATTTATTTAACAAATGTGCGCAATCAGCCCTAAACCGATTTACAAATCGAAGGGGTAAAGAAAATCTGTACCTATGACGATGGGAATAGATAAAACAGATAATTGTTGTATACATGTGTCATAAATGTGTAATATGAGGTAACCTATTGCAATTTTTGCTTTAGTGTGTTACTAACAGTATTAAATTTGTTATTGTAATACATAATATTTATAACGCCATCTATTATTAATCATATAAACAAATTCAACAGACAATATGACATTTTGACTATTCAACAACAGATGGCACTATATTTTTATTTTATACTACTCGGCAAAAGATAGCGCTGTTTACAATCCATTAAAATAGATATCACTGCCATCTACCGAGAGTATCAAGTTGATTTTAATAATACCACTGTCCAATAGATAGCGCTAAAATGAATATTTTATAGCGGGAAATCGCAATCTCATACAACAATATCAATTGGTTAATATCTTTATTCGTTACGTTACTAAATTAATTACAAAAAGAATTACGCTGTCCATTTAAGACATCTAGTGTCTAAGTGTGTTCCTAGACATCTGACGCAGCAGTATCTCGCTCCACAAGGTATGCAAGTGTAAATTGATGGAAATCCACATACGGCGCAGAAGTGACGATCGGGGAATCTGAAAATAACGTGCATATTCATAGGTAACAAAAACCATTAAAACTATTTAAACACTTTATAATAACAATCTAACGCCGTCGTATTGTAGGTTAAAGGTAATTATGCATTATACATTTGCTGTTACATATACATTTCAATCTAGTTCACAGAGATAGCCTCCTACGCATCCTACGCTAGGTAAACTCAAATTAG
>DWPV01005222.1:0-12680 GCA_018251915.1 Urbanus proteus proteus
TGTCAGCACCTTTGTATATTTACCCTCACATAATCACTTTTATAGGCCGACCATTTTAAAAATGGCGTCATTTTTTTGTTAGGAATGATAGATCTACCTACTTTATTTATCTAAGTTTATTACAGAGACTTTAGGCGCTACGCTTATGCTTTCTACATTTTATTAAGTCTATGATTTAATATGATACCAACGGAGAGCGTTTAGTCAGTGATGACAGCTTCATGTTCGGATAATACGATTTACTGCGAGAATGTTTTACGACTCAAGTATTAAATTGAATAATAGAATGTACTGTTTTTAAACGTCTCTCATTTTCACCGTGAAATTCTCCTTACGAAATCGCATTTATTCAAACTGGAAATAAAATATTTTGAATACCTGCGTAGATTCAAAAGGTTTCCGCTCCGCTCAAATGGATTATCTAATAAAAACTTCACTTTAATTTTACTTGACGCTATCAGTATGTAATAGGTAATTTATTCACATCACTTCATCAATTCAATATATTTTTATGAGAAGTAGCAAACGAGCAAGCAGTTTACCAGATGGTAAGTAGTCATTGCATTGTATGGACATCTATAAGCAACTCCATATATAACAGAGACTCTATCCGAAGGAAATCACTGAGGGCCCATCAGTTCTCTACTTCTTCCAAAGAATGATGGCCGCGATATATGAAAGGGAGTTGACAATTACATTCAACGAAACGCAATATTTTTATGCTAGAAATAAATATAGTGGTACCTCCCACTTCTACCACCTTGCAATTTGTTTATTTGTGTTACGAGTATGAGAATTGCAAAACGAATAATAAACACATCAGGCAAATCGTCTTACCGAGAATTGCTAATAATTTATCACAGGATTATAAGCAGAATTATAAGTCACTGTAATTTGATTGATCTTAATCATACCGTATCAAGCGCACGTATAAGCTGCTTATCTAAAGTTATGCAAATCTCAACGACATGCGACTTTAATCAATCAAACATCGAAAAGTCGCAATAAAAAGTCGTGTGTCGGCTTTTACTGACGGGCTTACAATTTTCCCAAGCCATTGTTCTATCATTAGAGTCAAGTTGGATTGTGTAAGGGTCACTTACATCTGACAGAATGTTTTGATGAGCATTTCGAAAGTAAAATAATAATCTTCAATATTTATACACTTCAGTATATATAGTGTAGTTTAATGTAGTGCAGTTTAGTATCTGACAAAAATACTTGCTGGCGGGCTGGAAGTTCCAGTGCAAATTATAGCAAGATTGCCTCAACGTTGACGCTTGTAGCGCCAAAGAGTATTATGATTCCTTCTGAAAACTATATATATATATATATATGTATTCATTACTGAAGTTATATATGTACACAAGAGTATTGTCATAAATGGTACGAAAATGATACGTACGAGTACGATAATAGTATGTAGTACCTTATAATATTACGAATAAATGCAGTCAGATGTGTGTCGTCCTTAAAAAGTGTATCTGCTCGGGACACCGCTGTTTATTTTGACAAATAGATGATTACCTCCCGATGCAATCTGTAACGAACGATACGGGATGTAATAGGCGTGCTGACTAAGCAGAATTCATGTTATCTGAATCTCTGCTCCTTCGAATTATTACTAAATTCTTTCTAAATTGCTCCGAGAACTGTTTGGTTCTTTGAAAACGGACTAGTCACTGCCTGGTTAAGTTTTGTTTGTGGGTTTGTGTGCACGTTTATGTAATTTTGAATGGCGTTTAGTCTTCTTAGTATAATATCTCTCGGAAGTTATACTGTTGTTCAAAGTAATCTAGGTTTACTAACCTCTGAGTTTCCCTTAATTCGATAATTGATTCTTATTATTTGTGTAAACGAAACTTAGTTGAAAACCTAAAATATTTGCCTGTGACATAAGTGGTTGCATTTCATTATTTTTATGTCTATTTTTCTTTTTAGTAGGGTAACAATTGAAGGACTACTTTCTAGCTAAGCATATAGTAATATTACTCTATCACATTATATGTAGCACCAGTACCCCATCTGTGATAAGCTTCAGGACTGGTCTTGCCTAGCTAGTTCCCTGGTATCGGATTATTATTCATCCATGACGATGTCCATAAACTTTAAGCCTACATGTACTAACTACATTCCAGTACCCTCCTTTTTAATGTGAATATTAAAAAGACATCTTTTTTTAGTACTTATTTTTTTCTAATAATGATTTTTTCCCAAGAAATTAATAGCATAAAACTTCCGTCCTTAACCCACCACAATCCACAGTTACCGCACTTACCGTTAACATAGTAATAATCGTAACAAAATACATTACTTCAGTATTTTCGCTTACAAAATAAATATCCAAACACTCCGATTTCGCAAACCGTGTTCCCAAACAACCGCTAATAGATTGAAATCACATATTACCATAATGCACCTACTAAATGAACCCCAAAAGTATGTGAACCCAAAATTATTGGGGAGACATATCATCCGGGGCGTTGCTAACTGCCAATCAATGACACTGATTTATCCTTTAGGGGACTCGGTAACAACGAAAATGGATAACAACTAGCAAAAAATATATCTCGTGTTACGAGTTCCGTAGAATATTTTTACTTTAATATTATACTATATGCTTCCGACAAATAGTTGTAAGTAAATACCGCTACTGACTTTTTTGATAAAGGTAATAATATTTGTTGCCGCTGTAGTTCCAGGACCAGAATAGGGCTACGGTATCTCCTGCCTATCGTAAGAGGTGAAAGGGTGCGGGCGACAAGTTTAGAAGCTCGTACTGTCTAGCCAACGATGACGTCGATATGTGTGGTTACACCGTGTGGTAGGCCAAGCGCTCACCTAGGTGTAGCCCGTGGGGGGAACGCGATCAGAGGACTCCGGTTGCATTCCTTGGGAGATCCCGGTATTAAAGATGTTGAGGAGTTACCAGAACAGTCATTGTCATGATGTGTTGATGACCTTTTATGTAAACCTTCCTTTTTTTCTAAATGAGAGATCAAACTAATCACAGTTTCAACTATAAATCCACTCCATAATTTTACTACGGAACCCTAAATCTCTCAAGCATAAACCCGCTAGTACGTTTCGTAAATCGTTCAGCAAATGTTCCATCGCATCGCGCGATGTATTGGCACGTGCCACGACTGGTGCGTGACGTCACCACACGCTCTTGTTAAACTCCAAATGGACTGTGTTATTTGAGGTAAATCATATCGATCAGTATGTTTTATAGTTCAGTTTCTTTTATATGAAATATAGACATAGCAAGGAGAACTGATGAAATAACAATTATTTCAATCGTTCAATTTTTTAATCAATCTGTGAAAATTGATGTAACTATGTATTTATCCTCTTTTTACTTGTATGTATAGGATTGAACCCGCAGCAGCGCTTGACAATGATATTATGAAATAGAAATCACATGTGTTAAGAAATGTTACATCTAAAATAGAACAATTATAAAGACTAGCTCTAGATACAGTAAATTTTAAGATGGTAGCTAAGGAAACAAAAAAGTTGACGATGTACTCGTAAGTAGGCAATATTTATATTATTTCAAGCAACTTTACTCAACGATAATGAAATTAAACCAATAGCAATACATACTATATGTTAGTTTAAAAGATCACAGAAACGTACATGGTTCGACAATAGAAACACATAACTTATACATAAGTAAAGAGTCTTACTTATAAATAGACAGATAAGTGATTACATGATGAGTTACCAGTAACTCCTAAGTGCTTTAGGTAAGACTCTAATCCTATTTGAGGTTGATTTCACATAACCATGGACAAGAGTTTCCACTTAAATTAGGTATAAAAAAATAAACACCACACATAATTCAACTCCAATATCACCAAATCAGTCAGCTATAAACCAAAGTAACATTTTGTAAATCGTCTGGCAAATGTTCCCCATAGCGAGATATCGACACGTGCCGCGGCCATTGCGTGACGTCACTCTTGTTAAATGACTAACGAATAGGCCGTTTTGTTTCGAGGAAATTGTGAAGGAACTTTATCAGATTCGATATACAACAATATTGTTTTCTTTATAAACCCTACAAGGAGACGGTTTTGTTAGTCTTAGGGTTTTTTTACTTTGTTGCGTAATATCTATTGTAATTTATTCCTTCCTTTTTCTCTTAAATAAATTATGATAACTAATTCATTTTCATTTTTGTTTAACTTATTTGACAAAACTTTGTAACACAAACTTTAATTAAATGTTAGTTACTTATTATAAAAATGGATATCCCGTAATTCTAATATAATCCACTTAAGGATGCTGTTGAAACTGTCGTTTCTCACATTAGATCCCTTTACTGGACACTTGTTATGTATATTATAAAATAAATGAAAAATCAGTAAATAAGAAAATAAATATTTTGAACATGATTCACGTAATAAAGGTATGTTGAATATTTTCTTACCTGATTAACTACATTCATTGATGCACAATAGGTAATCAAGTATAAAATGAAAAGACATACAATAATATTTACATCGTACCTTTCTGTCATACAAAAATAGCTGATCAACTTTACCACAGTACCACAATAGCAAAAAACGATGCAAAAAAATGTAACAAAACTCAAAAGAGCTAATGAGCAGCAAACATTTTTTGCATGACGACACAGTTTGTAAAAGAATCCTAATTTTTAAACTACACGCAATGCCCAAAACTGTCCTATCCTTGTGTTCATCATGACACAACACATTTTTTCCGTTGAGCACAACATCAGCAATTACATCAGTAATTTGGAGGGTCCAGAGACCGGCATCGCCTTATCCGATGAGATAAACTTAAATGAACTAAGTGATGTAAAATCTGATATAAGTACTGTAATATTTCGAGTTATTAAGTTCATATTAGCTGATAGTATGCTTTATAAAATTGAAATGGCATTCAGACATACAATACACTTAAGTAGGAGATCACTGGCTTGCATAGGAAATAGTTTATAGGGATTACACTGTTAACACCAAATCTTGATTTACAGAAATCAAGATTTCGTGAATACATAGCTAATAATGTTCCCTACACTAATGGGGCTATTAGTGTCGTGTCGTGGGAGGCGTGGGTTCCACAGATACACAACATCAGTAATCAACCGCCCAGACTAGAATGGTGTCCAAATTCTCAATTAAGATATATGTGTTGTCAGGGATCCTGGAACTCTCTATTGTCCGACTAACCCAAAAGGAAGATTTATCAAGAAGAATTTCTTTCTTGTATTAGATAAACTAAAAATTATATAAGTAGGTAAAAAGTGAAACAAATATTATAAAACATTACTTAGAACAAAGTATGCCACAAAATTCAATCAGCAAGCATAAATCACTAGCTTTCATTTAAAACAATTATAAGAATTGCAAGTGAACTATATAAAATTTAGCCTTCTTACGTGCATATAGGGATGATATTACAGTATTACGTTTGAAAAGTTTTAAAACAAAGGTATTTCAAACGTGATCGTGGCCTGTGACAGTTGGTACCATTCCGTGTGCATTCGCACGAAACATGTCATTAAATTCGAACTGTGAAATTGTGGGGACCACTCTCATTTGCTACAGACAAATCGGTATTAAATCCTGTAATTATTATAAATGCGTATGTCCGTGTGTTTGTTTGTTTATTTGTAACGTCTTCACGCGTTAACTACTCAACCCGATCGTACTTTACGTACGGCCTCTTTGTGCGAATGTACACATGAGCGCGAGCGAAGCTGCAGGTAAATACTAGTTAACAATAAATTTTTAAATGATGGAAAAAAATATTTTCGCCTCGATCGATTTACCCACACCTCCTGGTGAAGCCTCATATCAAACCTTTATATCAGAACGCTTAACTATGCTGTTTTAATCAAAAATGGATATGCTGCTTCCGCCGTAACTAGACCAATTATATTTTGGTAACCTTTAAACGCCTATTTTAACCTTTTAACAGCACAGGCCTCAAGAAATGGTGACCTACTCGAGTCTCTAAGATAAACCCGCATCTTATATAGAAAGCCAATTTTGTACTATAGGTAGTTAAAGATGTCATATTATAGCAGACAACTTAATATAAGATTAAATCGTAGACCTCTGATCGTTGGATTAAGAGCAAGCCCGCATATTACATTTGTCTACATAGATTAGTCTACGACCGTTAAGAGTCAACATCTACTTAAATCTATTAAACCTCAGATAATGCATATCATAAACTAATAAATAAAAGTACATTACCTGATATATTTAAGATATTTAAAAAATGCAATTGAAGGAGTGAGGAGAAAAAAAATAAAAAAGAAATTTTGTTAAAAATGAAAGACAATTAGAAAGCTTACTGCGCTCATCACCATAGCTCATAACCCCACAGTAGGGTTTTCTCCTATGTCGTAGGTGCCATGGATACACAAACACCCAGACCCAGAACAGAAATCTAAATTCATCATTCAGATACCTTTCTGGCAGGGAATCGAATCCGAGACCGACTCCGTGTCAGACCGGTATGACAAACTCTGCCACACGAGTCGTCAAAATATACGAATAAATGAGGCAACACCCTCACACTGTTAGTATTATTTCCATCAAAAGGGCGTGGCTTGTAAAATTCGCGTGCATGCATGCATAAACTTTGTTATTAGTAACAAGTGAGTGACAAGCGTTAGACCACATCACGTTATTTGTAGGGAATGTTATAATGAGCGAAATGTTATTTGAAAGTGTCGGGGAATAAATTACACTGTTTGACACGAAAAAATGTAATCATAGGTCAAACAACGTAACATATTATACAAAGACACATCTGGTCTAAATATAGAAAGTACCTACGCGATTGTATTATTTATCTAATAAGATTCTAATAACATTTCTATTACTTATATTCTCTAAGCTCTGTTTTAACAGATAAATATATGTTGGAAGCTTGAGATTTCGTACAAAATACTAGAGAATCCAAAAAATACAGAGAGTCCATAAAATAATCTTACAAGGGAATGAAAACATGTTTCAAATAAAGTAAACGTTTATCCTGTCGACGTCACAGTTTTATTGTCAGATTTTTTTTCACAGAAACTGTAATCAAGACTTACATTTATTCTTTGAAATAAGATTATTCGAGGTTATTTAAAAGTTTATCTTAGCAAGAATATCAATTGGGAATCCACAACTGCATAAAATAAATACATATCAAATCGCTTACACCGAGAAGCAATTAAAATAATGGTATTAAATAAAAGTGAAACAGAAAAACAATTGTTTAAAAGCGGAAACCCTCTTTCATGTCGGTCCTAATGAATATACAACACCTAGCGTGTACTGGCGGGAATTAAAAAAAGTAATTCTGCAAACAGCTAACATAACAAGGGGTATTCGAATGCACGGGATTTGGCATAAAGTGAAAGTGAAAGCGATTTAACGTGTAATCCGCAAACTCCTGTGTCATTAGTTTTCACCTGACCTTGAGGAGAAATGTTTTCTAACGAAGCATGCGCTACTACGCTAACACTGTTAGCATAGTAGCTTAGCGTAGGTATCTCTCATTAAATTAAACATACTAATTTTTTATTAAGTGGATTCCGTTTTTCGACTTACTTTCTAATAAAATTTTTACCTTTCTTAAGTATCAAACATTAAGAATTCAGAAGTAAATACCTACTAAAGAAAATTCTACCTACATATTATATGAGTATTGTTACTCTTTTCATTGTAAATGGCTCTAAGTAATTTTGGAAAAATGTAAGGATTTTTTACAATTAAGCACTTTTAGTGAGTTTGCTAACATTTGTCAATTTTTTATTTTTTTAGTGTAGACATGGAGATTTAGACATCGAATTATTTATCAGATTTGGTTACTTTGATTACACTGAGAATGCTGTAGAAAATCTCATATCCCCGCTTATTGCTTTTTACTTAGACGGAGACAAAATAGGAATGTGATGAAAAAACATTGCCGCTTTTAGGTTTTTGTTACTACAGCGCGAACGGAACGGAACAATTGGGTGTTTTTCTTTCAGATAGAAGCCCTGCCCTAAGTAACGTGGATTTGATGGCGATTGTATCAAGTCCGCGAGAGGTATTGGTGTATTTATTTTACGCCTTTGAGGACTATATTACTTAAATGTACTGGAATGAAATTGAAGGCTCATTTATTCAACATGTTGGAAAGTATTGTATGTAATATGCGTGTCTATGAACTTTTTCTGTGTTGTGGGATAAACACACACGAAGAATAGACAAACACCAAGACCCAGAATAGAAATCTATTTTCATTCTGATATCTGTCTTGCCGAAGATCGAACCCGAAGCCTTGTCTTAGTAGGACAGTAGTAGTATAGTAGGACTATAGTACCATACCTTCTTAGTCGCCACCATCAATTCAAATGACATTTATATCAGACACATGCTAAAAAGATGTATTGTGCCACTAAGTTATAGATAAAATGTACATTGTATACAGAAATAATCGATCAAGAAGACAAGTTGTTAATTCCTTAATCCAAGGCAAGCACATCGCCTTCCCTTGTCTTAAAATCACACTACGAGACAATGATTGATCGAACGGTTAGGGCGCGTCTAGTTAGGCTGAAGAAAGCAGTGCTGTTTTTAATTAATTATATCGCTTTATATGTAAGTAAAGCAGATGTTTATGTCTAGTATAAAATAAACAAAATAAAAGAAAATTGTATAATTCATGAGTAGCCATCTGGATTTGTCATGGTGGTTTTTTATGATGGAATGTAATAAAAAATTCTGTTTTTTACAGTATCTATTCAAGATTATTCAGCATAAAAAACATAGATAGTAAATCTATATAATTAATAATCTTCCAGTTTCTGGACCAACCATAATTTTATTATATTTTATACATCCGACTCAGAGTATTTTTTATAGATTTGTATGTTTTTTTAATATAACCCTATAAAAAACATAAAAAATTAAAATAAATTGCCAAGATTACTAATTTAGAAATTTTGATAAAAAATCACGTAAATTTATTTAATTTACGTTTTTCTTATTAAAATGGCTTCATATTTAATAACACACTAAGTCTAATGTATTTCTTATAAAGCATCTATCACCCCTTTCAAGAACTGCAAAGATAATAGGCACCAACCCCATTGGAGGGTGAATGCACTGGTGTTTAATATTTCATTGCCATCGCAAACTGTGATAAGCGACACCGACAGCTCGCGTGCTGAGTAATTAATTGCTGTGTGGGGATTTTGCTATATAAAAGTTTGTGGAAATGCGGATTATTGGAGTTTTATCTAAAGTATTACTCTACTGATTCTAGTAGCAAAGTGTATGGAGTTCACCTAATTGGTAATAAATCTAACAGGTAAGGCCACTGGCTAACAGCCCATGGACATTTGTAATTAACTTCAAGTTACCTTGGCGTTGTTTAAGAAGATCACAAATGCATTGCCTTGCAAAAGTTGGTTTATATCTACAAAAAATTAACGTACGAGATATAGGACTTAACAGGCAAAAAGATATACAATTATACATACCTACTTATTTCTTACCAATATTATCAATCGTATCATCATCTAATTTACGATATAATAATTTATTTAGCTAAAAAATATTTCATCTGCCACGGACGTCACTGTATTTAGAACGTTCAATATTTATAAGGTGTATGTATGGTCAAAGCCTTTTCAAGTCGCCTTTTGACCTTGACCTCTGATGCAGCGAGCAGGTCGCTCCTATTCATCATAGTTCCATAGATCACCTTACGTCATAAAGTTGGTACAATGACCCCATCCATGAAAGAAAAAGACAACAGGAAGTGGCATACAAGCCGTTTAATATGGAAATGTAGCCAAAGAAACACATCATACATCAATCTGATCATACTAGCGGTCGCATCAATTCGCCCACGTGCCACTTCCTGTTGTCTCTTTGTTTCATGGACCCCATCGTAGCTATATTTACAAAAAACATATTTTTCATTATAGTGAAGTAGAAAAGGAGCATGCAGTTCATCTGATGGTTAGTGTCCACTGCCGCCCATGGATATTTATATAACTGTATGATTATATAGTCGAAGGGCCAAAGGCACGATGCTACACCTGAGGCTTAAGCTGAAATTCCTCGGGTAAGGGGATATTTCCCTTACCACGCCCTTCAAACTAAAACATGTAACCGTTTCTGTTATAAGACAGATAGGTACGGCAGTGGTGCCGCCGGAGTCGAACCACAAAGATTTACCACCTTTATACACCTTCACATACTAAAATGAAGGGTGTTAATTGCTAACAGCTAATTAAGCTGCGACATAAACCATTATTATACTATTTTGTTCTGATTGACAACACTAAAATCGCCATAACGACCGCAAGTAAACTATTATTAACCTCACAACGGCCATCTTGCATGACAAATGTGTTTGAACAGGACACTTTAACGACAAGAAATACCCTGGAACTATCTTTACAGACCATTGGCAGACTTTCATTGCTTGTACGTAGACTAAAAACGATAGATACAACCTCGTGAAAATACTGAAACACAATTTTCAATTGTGTATTTGAACGCCATGTTAGATTTCATATGTTTTACGGAAAGAAAATTTTAATCGTGATGGTGAATTATGTCTATCAAGTAATATAAATATCTCGTAGTATTTGTAATGTTTCATTTATACAGAAGGCTTTATCTATGTTTTTCTGTCTGATCTTGTGAGAATAACAATTCCATGACCCTATTAAAGTCGTAAAATTAAATCTATATTCAATTAATGATATATCATTTTGATCATACATACAATATTTATTTTAAAAACGTGATAGAACCAGTAGGTACAGCTCAAACGGAGAAATATCACCATCATATTTATTTCTAGTGAGAAGAAGTTCGTGCCTTTGAGTCACCAAGATGTTTAATAATCTTCCTTCTGAAATATTCCCGGAGTGTTATGCCATGGGGTTCTTCAAAGGCGCAAAAAGAGCTCTCCTACAAAATTGGCGATTCTTTGGCTACTCATTTGGTGTCCAAATGGCCATGGGCGATTGTGACTCTTTTCCATCATGATTCCGTCTGTCTTATCTGTTTAGGATAATTATATAAAAACTAAGTTTTTAGTTATTCTGAAACATTATTTACAAATCAATAAAATTAGAAAAGATGTTATATGACCCTAAACTTTTTTTATTTATGTACAAACATTGTTAGAGTTAATGTTCGACACACATGAAGCGATTTTGGCAGAATCTTCAAAAGACACTTATAAAGGGGCTAACTCTCTTACAAATAACAAAATTAGTTATTTACACAAGTAAAATAATGTCTAACAATATGTTTAGAATAAGAAAAATCTTACTCAAAGATATACTTACCTACAAGTTCATATACTAAGGATCTACAATCACAGTAACCTATCAGCCGTCGTAAGGATTCAACTAACTAATCAAGTCCTCATTGTTTGTGATCGGTACAATGATAGCAACTACTTTTATTTACTTTTAAGTTTAGGCTTCGTATATACTTAGCGTTTTATATGCCGTTAAAAAAATGTTCTATTTTTTGGACTTAGAGAGCGTTTCAACGATTATGTTTTTACTTTGAATAAGATATTTGATACATTACGTTTTATAAATATGAATGAATTATCTTATTTAGATAATCGAAGATTCGGATAGATTCGTCATACATACCGAAACAATTTTGTACTCAGACTATAAGGTAAAATTTATTTAGCCAAAATTGCAAGTGCTTAAAAGTACATAATACTATACATTATAAGGCAATAATTAACATAAGTATTATATACACAGCCCGAGTAACGATGTTACAAGATTCTTGAATATGTATGTATTTTAACAGTATGCATAAAATAGCGAAAAGCGAAAATATCACGAAAATCAAGATTTTCTATCACTACTCTTGGAACATTTTATTTCTATGTAACATGTAAATTTTATAATCAATTGCGACATCTCGAGACTGTCTCGTCTACAACCAGCCTTACCAATACCGATTGCCTTATAGTAATGTAATTGGCGCAATTCCCATAGATCCGTCTACAGTTAGCCCGAGATACAAATCAAATAGCGGTATCGAAATCAACATTAATTGTTCAAGTCGATTGTTACGTACGGACACATTGTTAAACTTATCAGAAAAATCGCTCATGCAACATTGACCTTTATTACTAAGAGAAATAAGTCCTGTAGTTCTGTGTTCTCTTTTCAAACCTTGGATAAACTTGTGGTTTGTCGTACATCAGATTGCCGACTCATCAGCGCCTTTAATTCTCATTTAAATGAACCAAAAAAGCCTATATCACGTATTGTATAGGCAATACCCGATCACATGTTGCTTTAAATACACTTAGATTAAATGTCAGGTATACGTTTTGATTCGTCACGTATAGGAACTTTGGTATACTTAATGTGCATGTGTGGCTTGATCTTATTAAGAACTAGCTGAACCCCGCGGTTTCACCCGTTTTAAAAGAGTAAAAATGAATACATATTTAAACATAAATGTCATCACGCTCTTCCGTGACGAGCGCGCGCTAGTGAATTTTACAAATATTAAAATAGCCTATGTTACGCCTTAAACCTTCAGCTGTCTTCCAGTGAAAGTCCCGTAAAAATCAGTCCAGCCGTTTAGAAGATTAGCTCAGCCAAACAGACAGACAGACAAAAAATTTTTAATTGCATTTTCGTTATAGGTATC
>DWPV01005223.1:0-12676 GCA_018251915.1 Urbanus proteus proteus
AGTGGATAGAATTCCATTGCCGTCTATGTGGATAGCGGAGTGTATTAAAGCTCGGAAGGGCAAACAACTAAATGAAAAGTTCAGTTTAATATACTTTATGATTACGATATTAAAGGTGATGTGTTTGTATAATGAAGATTATATCGTGATTCTACAGTAAATCAAATATCTTTATGTGACTTCCAATCACGTAAAGAGGAATGACTACAACAAGCGACAAATTCTCGATTTTATTTGTCATTTTTTCCAAATATTATTAAGTATATTAAATAAGATTTATATACTAGCTGGTTGGTAGGTACTAATAACTAAAAAAAATTAAAACGTTACGTATTAATTATACAAGTAATAGCATAATTAGCATTGCTTAAAATATAAAACATAATTAATTTTCTAATTCAATAATCTTTATCAATCAATAACTATCAATAACCTTATCACAATAGTAGGTACGATAGGAAGAAATTGATTTTTGAGTAGAATATCCTATTTGAATTTATCAACAGAACTGGGTTAAGTTAAGTTAGTATCGTTTAAGGGTCGTTTCTACAAATGTTCTAAAATCAAATATAATTTAGTAGAGTGAGCTCTATTAGTGGTCATCCCTTTTTTGACGAGGGGAAGTTTTCAAAAGGTAGGTACCCAACGCCTCAGACGCCGACGCCGCCGTAATCTCAGCATGAAAAGCCATCCGGAGTCCTCTGAGCGCGTTGCCCCATCGGGTTCTGCATCGGGCGAGCGCTACTCTCGCCCGGCCAACCCTACCACACAATAAACTTTACATTGCTCCAATGTGAGTTGTTAAACACCTATAATCTGGATTACCTCTTCTAAAAATGACAACAAACAATCACTCGATTGAAACTAAATTAAAATGATGTAAGCGATAGTCATATCAATCACATTTCGATTTTTATTCAGCATTGTACATTGCAATAAGCAGATGTCGCTGCGTATTTAATGCTCCGTCCATTAGTCATATGAAACATGTGCCAATACAAATGATATGGAGGTTTATGAATGACGGGGAGAGAGGGGCGCGGGCGTACCCTGAGGAAGGGAACACTAATGGATTACATTCGCGCGAGTGAATTAGGATATTGTCGTGCGATATGTTCCGGTGCACTCCACACACCCTTTACACCGATATATACGAGTTGTAATCAATTCAGCTCAGATTAAAATTTAATTTCATAGATGGTAAGCCGTTCGTTTGACGGGAAAAATGGATGTTGTGTACCTGTGCCATTAGATAATAGCCCGTTTGGGCGCGACTAGTTTGCGCCCCCGGTCTCGCTCGCAATAACGAATTTAAATCAGATTTAGAGCATTCCCCTCTTTGATATGTTGGAAAATGAACTAATAACAAGTCCATCCAAAGTCTTACTGCAAGATCGGCTAAGGTGGATTATTGCAGAGAATATGATCGAAGTGCCGTAGCCATTTGGACAGTAGGTATACCTATTTATTTTGTTCAGTGAATAATAAACGTAACCTACATGCGTACAAAGGAAAATAATTTAGCTCTAATACAACTTCACTTAATAGGAAAAAAGCTCGTATGTATTGAAACTAAAATAAATTTAAATAAAACTATAAAAACTACTTAGTACAACCACTTTCTGTTATTGGCGCCATTGCAATATAATAATGTTTGCAAGAAAATAATCACGAACATGCGTCATGCTCACGCTTAATTAATTCATTGACCTAATCGAACTGAGTCCTGGCTGTTAATTAAGAATTCTTTCCTTTGTAATGGATTTGTTGTATCATCAACGAACAGCGAATAAAAACAAGATTAAAAAAACACAATAAATCAAGTATAATCAACACTCGTATGTCACATAGAATGTCACATAGCAACGTTTTATTATACAATAATATGGGGCAGTATATTCCGTCATGAGTCACGGAAATGGTAACCATCCCGGTCTGAGGCGCAATGGGTCCTGGATTCGATTCTTGACCAGACTTCTTAATGGTGAATTTAGACTTCTGTTTTGGCTCTGGGTGTTTGTGTATTCGTGTATATGTGTGTCAATGGCACCCACGACACAGGAAAAAATCTTACTGGGGGCTTTGCGTCTATATTTGTATAGCATGTTTATTTACCTAGAAAAAAAAAATGTGGGTATTTATTTATAATGCATTTTGGTATTTTGAATCTCTCAAAACAGAAATGTAAAGCTGTTCTGTCTAATATTAAAATGATGGTACATTCCTAATCCCTGTGATCAACACGTGGTCGGAGATTTATTTTATGTGAAAGAAAAAACCCTTTAATTATAACCATCAATTTTGTTCAGCAAGATACAATATGTTTTCTGATCGCTTCGTGTTTATTATTTACTCTTTCATTGGGGTGCAAGTTGGCAAAATACGAAATTACAATGGCACTCAATGGCTTATGAACATAATCTGCAATTAAACGTAATCGAATACATGTTAACCGGTTTTATTGGGTCGTCAAAGCGAGCTTTCACTTTTAAACGAGCTTTCGACTTCCTGCAAGCGACTTAACTTTGACTGATTGCTGCCGAGTGGCGGGTTACGACATCGAGTACTAATATTTATGTACAATAGGAACTGTTGATAACACTACTTCTAGATATAATGCTAATTTATAGCAATAGATCTTGAATCGATATCTTTGACAATTTGAAGTTTTGAAGTGAAGTTAGGCGCGTCATGACAAGTACTGGTGAAACGGTTTTTATGACGGAATTGGT
The DNA here is from genome assembly GCA_018251915.1 of Urbanus proteus proteus. Taxonomy (NCBI): domain Eukaryota; kingdom Metazoa; phylum Arthropoda; class Insecta; order Lepidoptera; family Hesperiidae; genus Urbanus; species Urbanus proteus. The sequence goes on from DWPV01005223.1 coordinate 2,733, forward strand.
TATGCTAAAGCTTTACATAATAATAATATTTACGACGACGATAGACGTTTAGGCCATAGTCATTTTGACTACGGCCTAAATGCCAAGTGTAAATGACGAGACAGTTACACTTAAGAAACTATTTGAAATATTCAACAATGGAACATAAAATAACATAGAATGTTACAATCTTAAAGTTGTCCCAGTTGTTCCAAAATCTTTTTACAAATGTAGTCTACTAACTTACATTATCTAGCGTACTGAACAAGACCTCAAAGTGAAGTAAAGCCCCTCAACAAACGAAACAACAATCAGAACCCGATACCGCATGGGCGCAGTAAAAGCATCCTGGAGGTAATGAGGTCCGGATTCAGCGGGAACTCTGAGTTACGAGGCACTCGTAAACGTCACATTAATTAGCATGCCGCTAATGAGGAGTTATGGCGCTCTAATGAGAGGAGTTGTAACCGACGTATTTATTAACGGGTGCAACGCTGTCGGTGCAGACGGGCGGCTAAGACAGTGCGGCGCGATTGAGATTTGCGTTCGGACAAGAAAGTTCTTATCACAAATGTGCAGAACAAGAAGTTTGATTATTTCGGCCGTCTTATACGTTAATGTATTGTGTAGCTATTTTTAATTACAAATTTCCGACACTACTGCCTATGACTGAGCATGACAATCGCGAGATTTATACTGACGCAATAAAAACGAGCTGACATTTTAAAAAATATACTCGTATGTGGCCGTAATATCATCACTAACCATATAATGTCACTAGAAAGCTATCATCGAGTATTACTTTCCTGAAGAAACCCGCATTTTAGCCTATACACGAATGATGAGCGTTGATATTTTCATCTGTGCTTAAGGTATGTCGCAAAAACGCACAGTTCCAGTCGCAAGTGTGTATTGAGTTTGATATTCGCGCGGTCTATATCGGCACGACGGAGACACGGTGACACGATAGATTTATACGTGGCCATCCATCAGCGGTGTACAGCCGTGTCTTCGCCTGCTTAAGACTACAATGCTTTTCGATTAAGTGGACATTACTTTTAAATTGCATTAAGGTGTTATCTGTAATGTTGTCGAAAATAACGTGGGAATAATAAAATGATTTTTAAATCGTACCTGCTAATTGTCCTAGCATCCTGCATTTTGCGCGCAGGAAGTGTTTTATTTTTCTTTTTTATTTTAATAGCGTACAGTCCACTTGATGGTAATTAATAAAATTATCTACGGCTATGAATGTCTGTAATCAAACCTAAATGGAATCCGTCTTAATTGAAGTCAGTCACAGGTGCATTACTACTCCTGAATACTAAGTTGGAACGCCTCGTGTAACCTAAGAAACCCTTTCGAACTAGAACACGGCAACGCTTTATACTGCTTTTGTGAGGCTAGATTTAAATTGACTCACAATTTTCATTTACATTTTTTTAAATTCTAATTTATTTGCATAAGATTTTTTTGATTTTTATTCCTTTTCGATATCCACAATTCACGAATACCTAGTGATAAGTGAAAAAGAAAAAACTCGAAACTTTACGGAAACTAGCCCATCCATTACGTAACGAAATTTAAAAGACAGTACGCAACATTTTTCCGATGGGCAACCCGTTCGTTCCGGATAAGTGTGATTCGCTGTAGCAAAGAACAAAGCGCGCATTACCGGGGAGGGAGAGCAAAAAGACGTTAATAATATTCGTCAAAGCACTCCGGTTACATTAAATCAATTTGCCCTTTCCGCGCGGTAAGTAGCGAACGGTGTAATTGATAAGTTGAAACCCTTGTAGCGTACTGGAGTTCGGCTGCCAGCACTCCCGTCGCCAGTTGCCACATCATGTGGTATCGCTCCTCCGTAAATTGCGATTTATATTCTGTTTTAATGTGTCTATGGTTTATATTTGGTATCTGTCGATGAAAGTAATGTTGCTGTTATTCTCATAGGGAATTGTTTGTTTTTGTTGTTGTAGACATTGCATTTAAAATTAGTAGTAGAAGAATCCAAAGCATTATTAGTAATATTAAAAATAAATATCATTATAGTACTTATATTTTTTTGTTTTACGTAAGTTCAACTTGTTAACAGCATCTTTCGAGTATCAATATCAAAACATTTTAGGATTAAAAAACAAAAAAAGGCGAGAAAATGTAGGTACGGAGTTTTGGCAATCCTTATCGTCTGTTCTGGATCTGTTGACGAAGAAACTTGATACAATGTGATGTGATGTAAATAGAAATATTTAATTTAAAAGTTTGTTTGGTATATTACCATAGACTCTGAGGCCTAGAGCAACAATGTAACATCACCAAATACGGTGGTCGGTTATTAACAAGCTGGTACTAATAAATGAAAAAGGGTTCCAAATTAACTCATAGTCACATGTCAATGTACTATAGTGACGATTTAATATATAAAAATTAAGTGTGTATTTTGATTATTCCTAATACATTCTCATTTAATTAAATGCTAGTGAAATCAACATTTTATATCCATTTAATATGATAATTAAAATTAAACGTCTACATTTTTCTAATAAATATTATTGATAATTAACACTTTAATAGCCCATTTATTTTGACTATATATTAGATATTACTTCCACTTCGTTATTTTATTAACTAGATTCCGCCCACGATTTTGTTCACGCTAACTTTAGGCCAAGTAAGTGTATATGTTTACACAAAAATAACTACCATTATCCACATCGATGTATGTAGCCATATTCAAAACCTTCGCTATGACTATTTTTGACTCTACCTAATGCAGATGTTTTTTAAATTTTTTAATTGCCGAAAAAATATAACAAAATTTACCCTATGTTACGCCCTGCAATATCCTCAATCTTTGCGTGAATTATCCTACACTAATCAGGTATGAAGTGCCGAAATTAATTCTAAGAAAAACAATGGTTTAAAAATAATGTTTATTTTCTTTTACAGGATGTCCCAAATACGTCCCTATTTGTAAATGGCAATTATATTTTAATTACAAAGGCACATTTTTTGTCTGTATTATTAATTTTATTATTCGCTCGGCTTGTCAAACGGGTGTATTATTTAAAATAATTTAAATTTTTATTACCCTTCATAATACGTAATTTTCCACCAGTAGATGGCGCTGATAGCCTGATTTGCATTATTATTAGACAAAGTTTACATAATTTCTCACTATTCACTAAATATATTGGCGATATAATAAAATAATGGATCTGGCTGTAACATAAATTAATTTAATGTCGATAGGTTACTGTTTGATAGTATTTAAAAACAAACGGACAATCCAAATGCTAAAATATTCAATAACCTATCATGTTAGCATACATTGCAATTGAGATTATAATGAGAATTAAATGTCAAGGAATCTCCTCGGGCAGATCTTTTGCGGATATAAAAATGTTAGCAGTTCATTAAATATAAATTTATGTATGCAATTAATAATTAATTAATCGTGTACAATTCTAACTGCGCCGTGGTTTAGAGCATTGTGTTTGCATTGGAGATTTTTTTGTAAGATTGAGAAGTAAATGATCATGCGGTTCACCTTACTCGTTCCTAAATCGAAATCGATTTGTCTTTGACTAATATATACCGATAGCCTTGCATATTATGTAGTTATTACACTGATATAAAATCAAAAATGTATTTGCAGCCTATTCGAGCCTCACTGTTACGTCACTAAATTAATTGATGATGATTTAATTTGTTACTCATATATTGGGTAAAAATTGGCAAGCCGCGACCTTAACTTAACGTAGTCGCATAGCATAACATTATAAATGAAACGAGCATATCACGGCAACTCCATCAGGGATCAGCGGCGCAATTAAAGCTTAGGGCAGAACTTGCACGTGAAGATCGTAATCGGGGCCATAATTTTAAATCAAATTAACACTTCAACTTTAAGCCGAGGTCATTAATGCCATTACAGCGAAACAATATGGAGTCGTGACCGCACGGCGGATATCTAAGTTAGGGATGTTATGGCTATGAAATTTCGGATCTGGATTCGGATACGGATACGTGAAAAAAAAATCCAGTTTCGGATTCGGTTACGGATATGAAATTATTTTGGATTATCCAATAGTTTCGGTTACGGGTACGAATTTTCAAGGAATAGTAAATAAAATTATGTGTGTACAATGAAGTAATGATTTACTATTTGCAATTAAGGAACGTACACTGTTGCTATGTCGGCTCAGTTCAGTCAAAAATTATCATTATGTATATTTGGTATATTTGTACTCCGTTTCTACCCGAAATTATTCGAAACTTTTATATCGGATTCGGTTACGGTTTTACACAGTTTTTTTTTATTTAGGATATCCGATAGTTTCGGTTACGGTTACGGAGCTCCATAACATCACTGATCTAAATAATAAATAAATAGCGCGCGGCTATCGTGGCATCGCATCTCGAGTTAATGTTCGACGCCACAGTTTTATAATTAACAATAAATTCGGCGTGTTTTTTGTCGAGTACGAGGGCTCGATGCAACATCGATATTTTTCCTATTACTATCGATATTGATCTTAATGACACATACTCGATAATACCCGCTCCGGTGGTCTATTATCTCTGCTAATAATGTGGGATATTATTTTTAGATTTTTCTCGTATTTAATAAAAGGTTGCAGCTGTTTATACTTTACTTTGATATTTTGATCTCTTTAACTACTATGGTCTATGACATATAAGATACCAAGCTCAATTTTATGTATAAAGATATTGACAAAAATATTTTTTAATTTGTTTCGATCCGTCTCTGTCGAAATAGGACCCATCGAAGGTGAGCCTCTCGAAAATAATTAGCTCATTCCTTACCTCGGGCGCTTCACGACTGGCCCTTCAAAATTTCTTGATTTCGTTCAGAAACACCAAAAATACTACGGGCTCCCCACTCGAGTCTCGGCTCCGTTATCTCGTTATCCTAATGAAGTCTACGCTAATGACGAGTAGGTAAATAATAGGGCGGCTAATGGCGGCTTTATCATTCTGGAGTGCGCTCCAGGTAAGGGCCAATTAGGGGCCGACATCGGCCCATATTGTTCAGCGCAGCTCGCTTCGATTACGATTATTTTCGAACGACTCTCAGCACTGATAAATTGGACAAACTATGGCGAAATGACGTCCGCGGTTTGCGGCGTCTACTTTAATTTTCCGTTTGATAATCGCGTGGTCGCATTACATATGGCCGATTTAACCGTAATTGATTCCATCGTATTCCACCAATCAATATTGTCACTGTTTTTCTCTATGCCATAAATTCATTCAACTATACTTACTTACATAATGATATCGCAACGATTACCACGAGCAAGCATTGCTTGACGTAAGCATCCCGTAAGAAAGGTTTACCTTAGTTAACACGATTGGCTATACTTATTGATGAGTACACTAGATAAATAACTTTACTACGACGGTTCTACCTATAAGACATAATTCACTTACCGTGTAGTATTTACACATCTAAAATAAACCTCTTGAAATAAACAAACATCCTGTAGACCCTTTGTTTAAACAAAATAATAGCGAATGAAATCGTTCATCAAATGAAAAGGTAATAACAATTGGCAACACTTACGTGTGTGCTTTCCATTTAACATTCCAAGAGGATAAAATAAAGGCCGCAATACCTCTCTATAAACGGCCTGCGTTCGAACAATGCTATCGGATCCCACAATCACTTGTGGGTGGGCTAATTATTACATCAAGCTCGCATTACTGAGGGGTGAAATGGTGCGACACGGGACGACAACGGGGCGACAATATTGAGTTTAAATATGCCATAAAATCACAAATGGCTATTGGAAATGAATTTTACAACCCTTGTACCACGCATCGATTGAAGTGATACTGGTATTATCAGTTCGCTGAAACGTTGTTGTGTATCGTCGAATACGTGTTGAAGCTGACGATTATTTACTTATTAAGGAAAGATATATTTTGACCTCCATAGATTTTACTTACAAAAATAAATGTTCAAAGGAGCCACGAACTTTAGTTATGTTTATTTTTATTTTTTAAATGAAAACTCGTCGTCACATCCAAAATCCCTAACATTGTGACAAAAATCATCTAGCTCAGCAAATTTAATATGACAATACGAACTATTTTTTGTAATGCTTTTGACTACTTAAGTTTCAGTTTACAATACAATGATTTGCCTGTAACAGTACTTTATTCAAAGCCATGATTTCGTTAGATGTATTTTATACACCAAAGCATACAAGTAATACCTGGATAACAAGAGGGAAAGATAAGTTTACTAAGAAACAACCGGAGCTCTCGATAGCGAGCCAATTGCTTCGCTAACGACGCTCTTCAAGCTGAAAGAGCTATTGCTTGTTATAATACTGCGTCACGTATCTGTGTTGGTTAGTTAAAAATTGGCTTATTGTGCGGTTTTCTTCACTATTCTTTAAAGCTTAGGTATGCGTAGTTTACGTAACATCAAAAATTTCAGACACAAAATTATATACTTACCTTTTTATAACGGACAATTACCTAAAAGTTTAAAAGTGACAACGCTAAATATCTGATTATCTGATCAAATAATATATTACTGTTCGAAGGACTGATAGACCATGAAGAAGGTTCTCCAGTGGCAACCACGCTAAGACTGAATGCATACAGGACTCCTCCCCAAACTCTCGCCTCATGGAATGGAACTTTAAGACAGCAAACGCTATTGTAACTGCTGAATTTAGATGACAACAGAATTCAATTAATTGAGTTGTGCCAAGGACTGAATATATTAAAAAATAAATATTAAATTTTTAATATTGAGGTAACTCCAATTAAACGGAGAGTTTTCAAAATTTCTGTTTCATAAGATAAACCAAGAGCTCAATGTACAGATACTCTCCCATTCTTATAAAAAAGCTAATTTAAACAGAGTTCCTGGCAAAAATGTTTTAGATAGTATCTAGAATGTCTTATCAATAGACTTCTTTACCATATTTTCAGTTTAAGAAAGAAACAATTAAGTTGTTTAGAATTTCTTTAGAATTTGAGAACATTGAATTTCTAATTTCTCCAGGTTCAAGATTTTACTAGGTCTAATGTTGGTAATGGTTGGTAATATAATATACTCCCTTAATAATAGAGCTAATTGTCAAATTCAAAAACAAAATCTGCTTAGTCCGAGCGTCCTAGATCGGGCCACTGTTCGGAAGAAAGAAAAAGGAATAGTGGGTACATATTTTATACCGCGCAGCGTGGTAGAGTGGAGCGTCTTCAATCCCTTGGCCGCAGTGAAACTTCCCGCCGATGTTTTTTATTGCGCGGAATTTAAATGCATTTTTGATGTTACGAGATGACACGCGGCGGACGCCCCCCGTACCCCCCCTTCCCCCCTCTCACCGCCTATAATTTTCAAAGTTGGAACTTCAGTACGGTATTAAGGCCTGATTGCTTGAAGAAACTTGAGACATTTTGGCGTATTCTTTGGACTCCCTGTAGATGTAGCGGAGCGTGCCTTTATTACCTACTAACAGTGATTCGAATTAATCCAACTTTACCCGCGCACCGCTTTACAATTAGATTTTATTCCTTGAACCAATTCCAGGAATAGAATATTCGGGTCTTCTTCCCGTTTAAAATTCATTTTCATTAAAATAAAAATTGTCCAGTGCATTTTCCCTATACGTAATCATAATTCGACATTCATTCATTACAATTCAGTAATAAAAAGAGTTCTGATTTATGGCCACAACTTTATGTATTTTTTTAGGTCATTGTACAAAACTATCTTATAGCTACAAACAAAATTATATTGACGACTAATGATCAGAGATACTCATTTTTTTCATATAGAGCATTATAAAAATTGTACAAAATGAATGAACTAAAACCTAAATACAAATCAACATAAAAAATTCAACAATTCCATTACATACGAAACCTACGCGAATACAATCACACAATTAAGCAACTAACCAGGCATATAATTTATGGAGTAGTTCCAATCCATCCAGAGAGGGTTACCGTGTATGGGATATATGACGTGTTCAATTAAGTAGTTCGGACCGCATCGGGAACACGACAATACGTTTAGCGGCCGCGGGCAGGTGTGGTCGCGCCCGATTGGAATTGTGCGATTTGAAGCTCATCTCGGCGCTAGCGGGTGATAATCGCGTTCGATCGGATGATGGGTTAATACTTTTTCTTAGACGTTATGTAGGATTATTAGGTTTATCGTTGTAACGTTGGAATTTAGGACGGTGTAATATGAGACTTTTGTACACCTAATATGTAAGTTCCTTTCTTACTATAATTTAAGTGCTTAATAAAGGCTTTTTTTTATAAAGGCATTGTATGTGCGTATAAAATAATAACATGTAGTAGTATTGTGATTTTTACTGTTATTATCTGCCTTTAAATACACTACAGGATTATTACACTTCATTTAGAAATAAATTTTATACTAGCACGAAATATACAAGTATGATTTTTTCTGAATTTTCAAATTCGAAAATAATTTATAAGGCTTGTTATATTATAATAATCATTAAATACTGGTTTACAAATGACTAAGTTTAGTTAAACAATAATAGGCGCGAAATTTGTATAAATCGTATAATTGAAGATGTGAGCGAGTGTGGGCGCGCCCTAAAGTCACTTCCGATAGTTTTACTGAACTCTGAAAGGATTGCCGTGTTCCTGTTGACACTTCTTGGACTTTTTGAATACCTCTTTGTTTAAGTTAGAAATATATAATTTCCGCCTTTTTCGTAAACACCAACATTATTTAGGTTTATGAAATTAATAATAGCACTATAGGCAATACCTATAGGTAGATATTTATTTATCAGGGGTGTCATGACTGATAATTATTAAATTATCAGTTTCAATACGAAGAAGGTTTACAATACAAAACCAAGATGTAAGTCTTGTTCCAATTTATTTATTGTATTAATTGTAATGGAGAAAGTATAAACGACGCACTATAATTTTATTATATTGATCCTTCTTGGACCAACCAAACTAGGTTCGAGTATGTAGAGATTTTGCTACTAAATGACCAGTTGGAAACAACCACGTTCTGCCAGGGTTGATATTATTAACACTATTAATTAATAAATAATAACTTAACACAAATTCGACCATGGGTCGTAGCTTATCTAATGTATCATGTCTATGGTGGAGTCCGTGGCAGAAGAGCGATACACTACGATTGGTGTACCACATAACATTTTCACAATTTTCCCTTAAACATTTTAGGTGACTCACTTCTGAACCTTCCGATCTCCAGCCATCGTCCACCACGCTACCCCACTGAGATGCGTATATGTAAATTAATAAACTCGATGGTGGATCACACGGTGAACCAGCCACGCGTGTAACAAGTGGGGAGGGCGTTCGAGCGTTCCGTACACAGGTTCCGTAGCCGCAGTCATTAGCCTGCAACTTATTAGCTTTTTATCAACTCATCTTGATATGTTTCCATTTAAAAGTAAATGTGGTGAACTTATCTTGGTATTGAAATACGTATATTCTTTTAATTCAAACCTTTAACCGTCTACAATAACAAGATCAGAGGAAGTGATACTGTTTTAGCCCCTTCTAGCCCATTGCGTTGCCGTAGCCACACGGCTAAATTCTTTATTGAGTTAAAACAGGAAAAAAGCATGAATTCCACTTGATCTTAAATGGTTTCTGTGGTCTATACGCAAGTGTAATCAATCAAGCAGTAATAGAATTAAAAGGCTACCTAAACCTTCCACAGGTACCTATGCCACTCCTAAAGACTAAGTTACCATACTCTTGAGCTAAGCAAACTGTTTTTATATTGCTTATAAGTATAACAATGATATCACAAAACTTTAAGGAAATTACAACATTTAGAACAAAATAATGCATATCAAATAATGTCCGTCACATATTCCCCGTGTGTAAGGATGTGAGGGTGCCCCACTGTCCCGCGGGCACATTAATTAGAGGCGAGGACTCATCAA
>DWPV01005224.1:0-12675 GCA_018251915.1 Urbanus proteus proteus
CGTGTATACTTTCATATGCATTGAGTAAAAAGTTGTTATTTTGAAATCACAAACAGACACTTCAATTTTATTTATTATCTATAGGTGAGTATAGGTACTTATCTAAAGTATAAAGTACTTGGGAACCAAATTTTTTTGCCATTTAGAATGTAAAAAAAATATGTAACTTTCGAGAAAATATTTAACTATTCATTCTCATATGAAAATGTTTTCATAAAATATTTTTTAAAAAGGACTGAGTATTTCGACTTTACGAGTATTCAGTTTTCAATTCAAAGAGTCTAATGCCAATTAGTGCGCTCTTAAAACTACAATTTTCTGTCGCCTTAATGCTCTTTATGTTCATAAATTAGTATTGCATTAAATTTTCTTATAATTGCGCTCAAATGAAAACATAAGTAGACTTCTTCAATTGAATTTTGAATTAATGATCATTTATTAAGCATAATTCTGATATTTTGATTTAAATTATATTTTCTATTTACATTTATTCTTCAGAGTAAATATTTATTTTGTGTTATACAGATTACTAAAATTATTTCTGATACTGTAGGAATAAAAAATGTTATCTTTAAAATAGGCGACTTGCCTATTTTAAAGATAACATTTTTTATAATATTGAGGATATGTAGATAACGATGATGATCAGATGGTGGATTGGACCAATCATGGAAATAGATCAAACCCAGATAAGAGAGGTCCTGTCAGAGTTCCGCCACGTATGTGTGTACGTGTGACGCTTCCGGACTAGCTTCCTTACTTATTTTTAGATTTGTGAAACCACCCTTAAAATATTTTTAAACTCCACATAAAATGCTACAAATCGTGCTTGTAATTACCCCACATAAAACAAAGTGAACTAATGACCGTATAGTGGAATTCGCGACCATTTGCAAATGATTGCTTACAGCCGGTGCTTCGGAGGAAAAAATGTGGTCATTAATCTCGTTCAATCGTAATCCGTTCTCAGATAAAGTGGTGTTATAAAAAGGATGGGTATTTATTTATTATTCGAACTGTGAATTGGGTACATTTCTTTTTAAGTGCAGAGTAAGGTTCTCTTACCACTACTAGAGAGCTGAAGCTGACTCTACCAAGCTGTTTTAATATGATTCGGTGGCCACGGGACAGCGATGAACTAATGTTTCCAAACTACAAGTTTGATGTAATATACAATACACAAACAAAACAGTGAAAACAAACAGTACCGAGGGCATAATGCACCCTCCTCGACACTGAAGCGTTACCTAAAATAAAGTCAGTCATTTTACCTAATTACTAAGTAAAGTACTACTATATACTTACTAATAACTTACGAGGAAAAATTAAATGACGGTATTCGCTCGACGTCGTATTTTTTCACGATGCTTATCGTAGATTTCCACGACACGACATCGCAATGTCACACGCCACGACCGAAGTGATGACGCGACACCGTACCATAAGTTACTACTTAAAATTTAGAATAGAATATATTATCACAATATTAAGTGATGAAATTAACTGAAAACAGTTAGCCCGAAGCTCGGCAATACTGTGATTCCGTTCGCAAATATTTACAAAACAGATTGGTTGCACCCTGTACCCGCCATTCGGTAACCCCACATTGGTTTCACAGAGAAATCGGCTCTATTTATTCCGTTTAAGAAGTTTTACTCTTGAAATTTCTGTGGTTTATTGAATATTGTTTTATAATTCCTCTTGGCATTTTTCTCACCGGTAACTTTTTCTTCTTACCTGGACCTCCCCTTTATTAGCAATGGGAATATTCCTGCTGTTTTTTTTTATATAAAACCCTGGCAAACAATCATAAATAATGAAATCCCAGATAGGATTGGAGTACCTCTACCATATATGCTGCCCTTGAAGACTGAATTGGAATGCAGAAATAGAACCAGCGGTAGCACTAATGCTATTATGCAGAAATAGGTTTGGCAGAAAAGTTAGAGGTACTCCCCTCAAATTATAAATCAAATGGCTCAAACTCATAAAATTCCGTAGGTGATTGCAGTAATGTGACACTTTTTTCTGTTCAATAATGTTGAATTTTACCACATTTTCATTGTTAGTATTCTTGAAAACATGTATAAGTCATACTCTAAGCAAAAAAATAATATTTTTAACTAAAACATGCTTTTCCCTTCCGGATTTGTGTAGAACGTAGCCGCCTACTACGATATTCTAGGAGGAGTTGTTCTATTATAAGGCGGCGTACGACAATCTAATCCGACATGGCTTCCACTGCTATACCGTACGGTCTACTTAAGAACATTCCTCCCTTTTATATCGGTTCTATTGTAGCTCCATTTATATATGTGTGATCGCAATTAGAAACATTTACCAAACGGATTGCGTGTTTCAGTTCTCCCGGCGCTGTGCCAACATTGTAGGGAAATTGATATTCATTAATTACATGCGTTGAAACGATCGGCAACCGATTAACGATCAATCTTACAGAGGTCAATTTAGTCTCGGAAACGATGGTATATTGTATTCGAGAGATTTTGTAGGTCAACTGCATGGCGTAAATAAATAACGCTTCACACTCGTAGCCCCACACTAGGATTCCCTGTGTCGTGGGTGCCATGGATAACACACAAGACAAGAACACACACCCAGACCAAGAACGGAAATTTAAACTCATCATTCAAATTTCCGCCTCGCTGGGAATCGAACCCAGGACCCTCGGATAAGCAGTCCGGCGTGTTAACCATTGCACCATCCAGCTCGTAAGTCGTCGTAAGACATTAAGAACATCAAGTCTCTGCTTAAAAGCATGCATCCAATAAAGCTTATGTGTACTTAGTGTAGTTAAGTTGTAGTCTGGCATAATTAATTATACCTTTTTTGATTCTTTAAATAAATGAGCAAACAATCCATAGACAAAAATAAATATGTACTACAAATAAATTGGGCCAAATATCGGCGCCCGTAATTTGGAGCAGTGCTGAAAGTATTAAAATGGGACGCTACTTATTATTTACCACAGAAACGATTAACGGACGAATTGTTGCGAATATGAATGTAAATAACATTTTCGATTGCTCATGAGTGTTTAAATAAGCAACATTTGTATGTTACTTTTGCCACTACTTATAGGTAACATTAGATACATACATATACTTACTTTAATTTTTCTCGTGTCGGTTGAGTTGGTCTTGAACCTCCCTTTATTCCTGTGAATCCCGTAAAAGGAGTAAGGGAGAAAAACCATCTTCCTGTATAATCAACACCTACTGCGACCACCAAAATGCACGCCAGGCGTGGGGACTATTGGTAAAAACCTTATCAGGGTAGGTGTATGTCCTGTATGTGTGTGTATGTGCATAATCTTATGTATGTACATAAAGCACGTATTCACAGGTGCCGATTAATGCAAGGAAATTAATGGCTTATGGTAAATTCATTGATGTGATTTTAATTACCGTTTACGTAGACGTTTGTCGTGCAGGTAATCGACGGACTATAATAACTGTGCCTACTAGACGATGACGAACAAACAAAATAAATGAATAATATCTAGTATGTATCTATGATCTAAGACGTAGTATATCGCTTAATATAAGAAAGCTTATACTAGTTTTACCAGTTTATGGAGATTTTAGGGTGATACTTGCCGGCATATTCGTTATTATCAACATACTAAACTTCCCTGCTCCCCTATTTTAGGGCGACTTTATTGATCTCGTAAAGTTCTTAGTGTTTGAAGTGTTAAGTATTTCAACTAAATACATATTCTGCCACTATATTTACTACGATCAATGTTAAGTCCTATATTTTTGTAACAGTCATATTTGCAAAGATATGAAATAAAGAAATGCCTATTAGGTGACTCTACACACTCTAAGCTACCCAATGAATCGAATCATTGAATAAATAAATCGAATTATCGCCGTGAGTAAAATATTATCAATTACGCCGGTAAACTCTTCAAAAACCTTTTTGGTTCCTGAATTTGTCACATAAACACCTTAGTGATAAATTAGGAGTTGTGCTGTGTCTAGATATTGTTTTTGAAGATATGTATATGGAATTGAAAAATACCAATTTGTTGTTATGCAATAGATAATAGATAATCGTCAGTTACCTTGAGTATGAAAAAAGGGTTCCGTACAAAAGAAATACCTACCTAATTACTTATGTCATAATAATTGTTTTTAAGCGCTGATGAAACCACGAGGCACAGCTATATTCGTATATAAGCAAAGACAAAACATTTATTGTGTTAGTGCCATTTTATTTGGTTTGTCAAGGCGTTTTTTTGTTTGGTAGAATTATTAGGTTCTAGTTGTTACCCGCAGCTTCGCTCGCGCTAATGTGTACATACGCACAAAGAGGCCGAGGTATCAAAGCATGTAGGTTGTAGGTATAAAAGTTACTTTTGTATCTCTCGGGAGTAGTACGTTTTTTCGGGATGAAAGGTACTCTATGTCCTCTTCTGGACCCCTAACTTTGTGTGTGCAAAATTTCATAACGATCAGTTGAGCAGTTAAGCCGTGAAGGCGTTACAAACAAACAAATAAACTGACATTCCCATTTATAATAATTAGGATTTCATAGCTTGTGTTACTTTATATCGATGCAAATTAATATTTCCCTCTTGTCAATAACGATTATGGCCGAATTTTCGACCACTGTCGGACACTAATTTTGGTAATTGGTTAAATTAATTGCGAGTTGGTTTTCAGCGTGAATATTACTTTGCAATTAAAGGAAACAGTAAACAAATTTTAATTTATAAAACGATTTAATCGCACGGAATCAGGTCAGCGATGGAAGTGGACGGTGAACAAACATTTGCTTTACGAATTGCCTGCAACTCGGATAGCAAGGACGTGTGGCATAATGAAGATTGAGGGAAACTAATACGTAAAGCATACAGTACAGAATAGTGATGTGTTTATTGCACTAGTGATAATATGATATGCATATTAGATATTCATATATACATTATACCTACATACGTAGTAGTTTTATTGTTTGAGCTCTTGTGAAAAAATGGTGAGCATAGTTAATCGAGCGATTCCAATTTCAGCTTCCTATAGTAGTGGACGGGATTTTGATGCCATGTGAAGAAAAACTATGAAAAACTAAAATGCCGCTTGAGAGTTCTCTATAAAAGTGTGAAAGGTCTTATTTCGCCTTTAGCTTTTGGCCTTTGGCTTTGATATTTGGCGCGATGAATCCGTGACTATTTGATTGCAATGAATACAAGCGACTGATACTCCGATGACTGAATTTACAAAACAAATATTATCGCCTAGATGTATCCCTCGGTTTCACCTGAATAAATTAACAATAATAAACCTCCGTTTAAACAATGTGATATTACATATCTACAAAACATAAGTGATACCTGGCTCCAATGTCATGATTTCCACTGACATTAACGCCTGAAACGGTATGGCTGCAAGGTCATGGAGCTCGCGCTAATTATTTTTCCATGATTAAAGAAGTCTAAGTTATATCTTATGTCTATGGTCTTAGGTACGACTCATAACAACAGACATTCATTGTAAGTCCCGTCAAACTCGGTCCAACCGTTTCGAAGATACCAATCAGACAGACCGACAAAAAGACAGAGATTTTTTTCAATTTTTATTACAAGTATCGCGTATAATTTCATTCTTATGCATTTAGTTAAGTTGTTATTTTGACGTTACAAATAAACACTTCAACTTTATTTATTTGTATACATAGAAATAAGTGTAGGAACTGAACAGAGGCGCAATTACGGAAACTTCCCAACTATTTTATCTATCTCCTACCTTACCGGGAAATAGCCTCTCATTATTTCTGTTGAAACCTAAGAGATTTTATTTCTTCGTTATTTTGTTATTTATTTCCAGTATGGTTTAAAGAATATAGACTATTTCCTACTAATGAACCTATACAAAGAATTAATTTTTATTTTAAGAGTTAGTTCTTAAGAAATTCGGATTCGTATTGCTTGAATTTCTTAAAGGATTAATTATTTCCTTTGTTTGTATTTTGTATGTATTGTATTGATTTGTATAGGTTCTTAAATCTTAATTAGATGTTTCCGGGTTTTTAGGCATTAATGTTCATATTCGTTTTTATTTGCACTATTGCTACTACGATAGACGATACTACTTGTAAGACGATATACCTGAGGCTCTCAAACCTGTAACATCTAGTGCTTAATTACTTAATTGATTCGTATCAATTGTGTAACCTACACCGTTTTCTTTTAGACCTCCGGCCGTGACACGTGATCACTTTGAGAAACACTGCTGTACACGGTAATACAATCAAATTAAACGTTTCTTGTTCACTTACCACATTTCGTGTCGTACGTTTCGTAGAAGGTAAATTAGAGTAAATTAAATTGAGATAGTATACTTCTATCATTACCTTAGTAATTATTAACATGCACTGTGAAGCGTGGTTTATAGGGGCCTTTGTTCAGTTAGACAATTAAGGGGTGATTGATGGGTGCGCAGATGAATACGTCGATTGTTAAATTATTACTCAGCTGTATTTGAGGTATTAATGCATTCGTGATAGATGGCGCTAGACGTAACAGAACTTAGTTGAAGGTAACTTGAAGGTAAGATTGGAATAGAGTGTATTTTTAAAAGCGAACGAGTATGCTCCTCACCTGATGATAAGTGGCTTTTGCCGCCCATGGACATCCGTAATCAAACCCTGATAAGATCATATTCATGAGGTCGGTCACAGATGCGTGGCTACCCCTGAGAACTAAGTTGAAACGCCTCAAATAAGTATGTCTCCCTTATGACATCCTTCAAACCAGAAAACAGTAGTGCTACACTGCTGTTATAAGGCAGAAATAGGTGTGGCGTTGGTGCAGCCGGAGTCGAACCATAAACAGTTCTACCACCTTCGTGATGGTTGTAGAGAACTTTACGATTCAGTAATAACTGCAGTGTTCAGTGTGTATTCTCACCCATTACTTCTAGATTATCTACTATACCACTTATCTAACACCTTCTCAATAATCTGGTTTTATGTCGTTTAATCAATTATTTCTATCTAATTATCTATGCATATTTATTGTAATGTTGCATAAGTGATGTTTGTCGTTTCTGCCGACCTTGCTTCCTTCACGTTTAATATTTTAAGTTAAAAAGCATAAGTATCTAAGCATCAAACGATGTATTTATTTGCAAAGATCATGATGTTATAATAAAAGAAGGTAAAGTTTTTATGTAAAAATACAAAACAAACGATTTGCATAAGGCTCAAAAGGCATTAAAGTAACCGTGAGATAAAAGGGAATGAGAAATTCTTCGCTTAAAATATTTCCTATATTTTCAATTTAGAAGGAATACCTATTCTGTTTGTTTTGTATCTACTATGTAGATTAGCGTATTTCTTTATGCATAATATATCATAAATAATTCATAGTAACACGAGATCTCGCTTCGTGAGTTAAGTTTTGTAAGGAATTATAACTTAGGTATAGCAAACGTAGGTATAGCAAAGTGTGTACTTTGCTATATCTACAAGGAAGCTATCTGAAGAAGGGTAGTCAAGAATCTTCTAGATTCTAGTGCGTTGCTTCCATCTATACAAATAAATAAAATTGAAGTGTCTGTTTGTGATTTGAAAATAATAATTTTTACTTAATGCATATGAAAGTAAACACGATAATATGAAAAAAGAATACACGATACCTATAACGAAATTGCAATTTTTTTTTGTTTGTCAAATTTTATTTTGTCTCTGTAGTTCCGGGACCAGAATAGAGTTACGGTATTCCCTGCCTATCGTAAGAGGCGACTAAAAGGGGGTTCTGGGGTTGCGAGTGGCAAGAGTGGGAGCTCTAACCGTCCGGCCAGCAACCCCAGGAAGAACGGCGGTATGTGTGGTGGTATACCGTCGTAAACACCAGTTGATGTGGTTTGATCTAATGCTCACCGGGTCAGAAAGCCTGAAAAAGGCATCGCGCTTGAAGGACTTCGGCGGAGGTCCAATGAGGTTCGCGGAGTCCTCCACTGTCGAGCGCTGAGGACGACCACCAGGGGGTTTTAGTGCGGTAAAAATTCCACATAACCCTACGTCGCTCCCAAGGCTTCGGGTACCTTTTGAAGGTTTCCCCCTCGTCATCAAAAAAAAGACACTAATTTTATTTATTTGTATAGATATGTATTCTTTTTTACTTTTTAAATTCGGGTGAAACCGCGAGGATCAGCTAGTCTTTACATTATATGAGAGGAAAGGACTGTAATCTTATATGCGTTGATGCTTCTGGATTTTACTGGAAGAGAGCTACAAATTAATATCATTATTATTTTCCAACATTAATAAACGAACCCCAAGAAGTATAGAGTAAAATCCTGTTGTATGAAAATTAAAAAATCTAAAACAAGAGACTTTGTTGGTGCTATTAGAAATAAAAATATTAGGATTGTAAAATGTGTATTTTGATTTTGCAAACCAAGCCGGGAACTATATAATAGATAAGTGCACCGAAATCTGCGAAAGGGGCAGCGAGCCAGGGGTTGGAAAGATCTGTGCCAGACGACCGCGGCGACTGAGTGGCGCCGGCACCCCTTGGCTTTGTGCCTTACAGCCGCTGCAGCGCTGACGTCGTCTAAGATGCGCTTACACTGACAGATTGTATATTGGTTTGGTGGTTGACAATCTTGTTTGTAGAACCGGTGTTTGTTTTTTTAATATCGGAAGTGTTACCTATTATTACTGGAGATATGAGGAACTTGGAGGTAATGAACTATTTTTAAAAGAAAGAAAGAAAACGGTCGAGAAACACGGTCGTGTTTCAAAGCCAATGTTTGAAACCGCACCATGTGTTTATTTATAATAATAATTATCAGAACCGTATTGATTAAAAAAAATTAGAAGTACTAATACAGCGAGCAAAATAGAAGTTACGCAGCACCGAAGTTTTTGAAGAAAATAGAACATAAACGCCACAAACGGATATAACATATTATCGGCTCTTCTCTCGCATATCTTCTATCGAATTTTATATTTGAAGATACATAATATTACCAAAAACATATTCGAAATTTAAAAAATATTCATAGATTAACTAAGAAAATAAAAGTTAGCTTCACAAATATAACTTTATTATTGCAATGTGGACGCACTTAGCGCTGCAACCGCTTGCGGTTTACGTTTGCCCGTCATTGTTTGTTCTGGCTGAATGGGTCGTCGCCCGGAGCCGCGTGGACTGCATCCACACGCGTAACAATGCGGATTGGACCGTATAATACACATACCTAATTTCTACCTACGTTATCGGGTCCACTCCAGTATAAGCTAGTGTAAGGAATAATTCTATAATAATAGATAATGGTTGTATTGTAAGGGACTAGTTACAAATAACATTGAATTATTTATCGACATTCTAAATACAAGAAGTACAAATACGTAACGAGATAAACTATAGCATAAAATATACATATTTTTTGTATTAATATCATACTCGGTTTAAGTTACTCTGAGATTAGCGGTTGCGCACCGCACCAAGCGCTGCAATCGCTTGCGGTTTACGTTTGTTCGTGATTGTTTGTTCTGGCTGAATGGGTCGTCGCCCGGAGCCGTGTGGACTGCATCCACATGCGTAACAATGCGGATTGGACTGAATAATACACATACTGCAGGTACCTAATTTCTACGTGTAGGTAGTGGACCATAACACCAAATACAAAGACATTAAGCTCGCTCTTCAGTAAAAGTAGCAGGTAGTATGTGTTTAAAGGCACCCATTGTAGTTTGACTCTGACGGCACTACGCCTAACTCATATCTACTTAATGAGTGCAGTGTTAAGCGCTTATATGTTCAGGTTTAAAGGCATTAAGTTTGCCCTTTAGTAAATCGTTAAGTTAAATGTAACTAAATAAAAAATATACACACGATTTGCTTAGACCTCGAGTGGTGTTAAAGTAGATCTAGATAAGTGTGAGATAAAAGGGAATACGAAATTCGATGCTTAAAGGGTTTCATATATTTTTAATTTCTTGCGAATATTGAATGCGTAGTAAGTTAGGTACGTACATTTTGTTTCCACTAGGCATAAATATTACGTATTTCTTTATACATACACACTTGCCTAATGGAATACATACATAGAATAATTAATAAATTTTATTTGTGCTCCTACAGTAGGATTTGCTAAAAGAGAACCGGCGGCCATTTAGTTGATATTTTATTTTATGTGTGCCCTTACACCAGTGTAAATATGCAGAAAATCCTATATATTGTTAATAGTACATTAATTAGGGTTTATAATAGGTTTTTAAATTAAAGTCCATGCCTGGTCCTATCTCCGAAAAATCAGAGGATCAATCATTTTTTGTTAAGAATCTCTCACCAAAACCGAATTCACACAACGAAGCAATCACTATTCCTGTTTACATTAAGCTAATATAAAATCGAGTGTAAAACAAGCAATACTCGCACTATTATGATAAAAGCATCATCAATGTCCATAGATTTACGTCTCCCATCCCCGCAAGCGATCTCTTGACACGTTTTATATTTCAAACGCGATGCAACACAACGTAACGTTAGTAAATATTTTAAAACATTTTTCCTCGACAACGGAAAATATACCTAACATTTTGCAAGTGGAAAATAAGAGTACACTATGAAGCAGGTTAAACAAATGGCGGATAATAGAGATGTTCGCAATTGGATACCTTAAGAGGTATCCGTGGTTACAAAAATCGCGTATGTAGGCGTGTTCGGTTAGGTGATGGAAGCGTAATTTTTTATTTATAATAATGATGTAGCAAACGATCAGTCTTCCAGTTGGCAAGTACCCACTGCTTATGGAAATCTGATCTCCACTCCAGATAATATCAAAGTCTTACTTGATGGCTATGTTGGAATGCCTAGGTTATGTCTCCCTTATATACCTATATATAGAATACGTATACGTATTATAATATAAGAACATTAGAACCAGCCGGCAAATAAGACCGGACACCAGTCTAGCTGAGAAGATAATAAGTGTTCCACTTGATGGGGATCACAAATACGCTACGGCTCTTGAAGAATAAGACAACATTTAATTGCAACACCCTTCAAGCCATGATAAAAGTATTACAACACCAACCACGAGTTTCCTAAACGATTATAACTGAACTACCTAAGTCGTAATATCTCCAATGTTAGCTTGGTGTTGCCGAACAACTCAGACTTACCAAACAGCACCACTGCCAAACTTCTGCATTAGATTCATATTTGATCTTCGATGATAATGAACAAATATTTGCATATTGAGCTTGTGGCTTCCAATTTAACTAACCTGGTGAACTCATATCCTTTCTAGTTAGAGCCAACTAAACTATGAAATATTTAATAAATAGATAACTAGTGCACTGCTTGGAAGTTTGGAATCATATCAGTTAAAAAGATCTTGTATAATACAATTATCTCACTAGAATAATGGAAAATATTAATTTTCATACCAATTTATAAGTTTGAAATAACAAACGAGCTGGATGTAAGTTGAACTTTTTTTTGTAGTTGATAGGGTCCGATATCCGAAAACTATGTCAAATCAGATCAAATTGCCAGAAGATCAGAATAGCTTCTAGCTAATAGCTTTTCCATGGGACAGTACCCTAACAATTACAAATATTGCGTTACATTCAATCCATAAGTCGAATAACTGGGAACCGATACGGATTTGTAAAAAAATTAATTCGTGAACGGATCCGTAACAGCGGATCAGGATGATCCGTTTCTCGTTTCTAGTCGTTAGTGAAAATTTTTCGCCGGCGATTTTTTTAAAAGGCTGCTAGGCAGGCAACTACTTTCTGTTGGTAATCCTCGGCTTTGATGTTCGACGAAACGGTGTCAATCAGCCTTTGAGCCTTTATTTATGAATTGATTAATGGAAATTGTATAAGGGGTACAGGGAAATGAATATGTACATATAGAGTTTTCCTACAACCTGGTTTTCCCTTTAGTATCAGCAACTAGAGAACTCATTTATGGGAGTCATAAATGTAGATTCATAGGAGAAGCCACTTTTGAAATTTTCTAGGAACGTATATTTATACTTTTTAATAATTAATCACTCTATTATAACAATGATTTCCTTCATGTTTGACTAAATGAGGTAATAAAATATCGATACCACCTTGTATTCCACATGAAAACATGTGAATTAAAATTAATTAGTCCATTAAAGCACATAATTAAAGTTTTTAGGTAGGTTGGTTACGTAGGTATTTGTATTTATTTACCACATTGCAATTGTTTCCAAATATGTTATTTATTGGCTCGTTCAATCGTGTTCCGATAATTAAATTAATTAATAGTTAATTTAATACCTAAATAAGTATGCCTTTGAAAAATATAGCTATACTTTCCAATATTATTATTTTTACGGAGCCAACTTAACTGTAACTTAAAATAAAACTTAGTGCTAAAGTGCTTAGTGCCATCGGTGATTAAAAACTTCGTTTTCTAGATTGAACCCTTTCTCCAATACCAGAGATTTGTGATTTGCAAATTGTAAATATATTATAATAAATACTGCTGTATTTATGCATCTGTTATGCAGCTAAGTAATAATTAGGCACCAAAATAAAAGAGACGTTCTGAGTCTTTTCCGTATTTTTCCAGTTCCGATTTACCTACTTTCGATTACGAGATGATG
The DNA here is from genome assembly GCA_018251915.1 of Urbanus proteus proteus. Taxonomy (NCBI): domain Eukaryota; kingdom Metazoa; phylum Arthropoda; class Insecta; order Lepidoptera; family Hesperiidae; genus Urbanus; species Urbanus proteus. The sequence continues at coordinate 12,627 of DWPV01005224.1, forward strand.
AAAACAAACTTGAACCTTCACAAAACACATTTCATTTCAAAATAATGCC
>DWPV01005225.1:0-12674 GCA_018251915.1 Urbanus proteus proteus
GCGTAACATAGGCTACTTTAATTTTCGAAAAATCCATTAGCGCGCGCTCCACGCGCATGCGCGCGCCGTCGCGGGAGGGCGGGATGACATTTATGTTCCAATATGTATTCCTTTTTACTTTTTAAACGCGGGTGAAATCGCGGGGTTCAGCTAGTTATAAATAAAGTAAACTACTCTTTAGTTTAGCATAAAGTATATGAGCTGAAACTACGTTAAATACGCGATATTCAGACGCGCCCGGCCTCAAGTCGTCAACAAGGTAGGTCCAACTATTTCCATACCTACCTCTACCTCATGGAAACTTGAGAATGCTAGGTATTTCTGATTATTTTGTTTGTTCTTCATTCCACCTATATAGTATACAATACATTATCTGCTTTTATTTCGTCATTGAATTCAATCAAAATTTCACCACTATTAGCCACGGGATTCTCAACAAGGTTCATCATGTTTTAATTAAAGACGTGATGTATCGATCGATAATGGACCCTGCTTAATAGAATTTATCTGAAACAGATGAACAGATAAACTTAATTCTCGGTCTATTGTAACGTCAATAACGAAATCTCAAGGACAGTGCGATAAGTCTATTCAGTTTCTCTTCAGTAAGGAAGGTTCAGCGCTGAATTAATTTATCTTCTTCTGGATTACACACTTCATTGTTAGCTTTTGTGTTCAGATAATTTGTTAAGGGACCTTTGACTTTATTACAAGTTTGGAGCGAGTGATAGTGCTCTGAGATAATTTATTAGCCCTTCTAGTTAATTGGGGTAATTCATTCGCGTCCAAGTTAAAGTTTTTACTACAAAACTAAACTTATGAACTGTAATGTAACCATATCTACTTGAACAGAGTACATAAACGGTTTGTGGTGTTTTATTTACCGTGAAGCGGATTTCAGGGTTGATTCTATTATACTGAAAAACTACTTATACTGAAAGAAGCTTAAGTGAATTTCTAAGCAACACGTAGGTGTAAACACATCTGTCTCTGTAGTTCCGGGACCAGAATAGGGCTACGGTATCCCTGCCTGTCTTAACAGGTAACGAAACAGGGCTTTTGGGACTGGGGGTGGCTAAGGTGAGAGATCTAACCGTCCATCCAGCGTCCCCTGGAAGGACGGAAACTTGTGTGGACGTCGTGCACCCGGCGACAGTGCGGTAAGAGCAGCGCTCGCCCGAGCGGAGCCCGGTGGGTCAACGCGCTGAGAGGACTCCAGCTGACAAAATAACATTCGTCCACATAACATTTATGAACGTATTTATATGTATCGTTTCATACTCAAATGGACGCGGGCTTTACTTGTCAAAATATTTCAGAGTAGCTGTTCCCCGCGGTTTCACCCCGTGGTTAAAAAATAGCAACAAATTATTACAACTAAAATTAAGACTGATTATAACGTAAAGTAGTAGTGTTTTCTCCATAACTTCGAGTATCTACGTGATAAGGACAGTGCTTCTCAAATTATCTTCCTCTAAGCATGTGTTTTATTACGACGCCCCCATATATGAGTATGGCTTCGTTTGCTATAAATATTGCAGCATGACTATGAATATTCAGAGGATAATGTGTCGTAGCATACATTGTAGCGTGAAGTCTGACATGCCTGTAACGTCGACTTCATTAGAAACTCACAAGCACTCACATTGCAGGGGTCCAAAAAAGGCCATTGAGTACTTTTCATCCCGAAAAAATACTACTCCTGAGTGGTAGGGAAATAACATTTATACCTACAATATACTTTTATATCTACTGCCTCTTGTTAGGAATGAATTGCGTTTGCAGTAAGTATACTTGGAGCATACAAAGCTAACTATTATAAACACGAATGTTGTGCACACATTGACGCGGGCGAAGCCACGAGCAAAAACTAATTGTTATGAAATCCAAGAAATCCTGTAAATACTCTTTGCGTTGTTGTTGTTGTTGTGTGTTAGTGTATCTATGTGTGTATTCGATGGCAGATCACGTAAATGAAGAAATTGAGTTTTTAATTTTTGTTATTCTTAAAATTTCAATGTAGAAAAAACGTCCTAGAAAATAAGGAAACTTTATTGCAAACTATGTTCTAATTTTATTAGTCTTAGAAGCTTTATTAACTACTTCTATTTTTTTGTAGCGGCTCTCTCTCACAGCAGTCTCTGCCATATTTGAAATATTAAAAAAAAAAAAAAAACAATTTTATAATTCAGAACTCAGAGTTTCATAAATCAGATCAGTGATTAGTATTTAATTGAAATATAAGTGAAGGTCTAAAGAGCGCAAAATCCCTCCTACTTTTTGTAATAGCCTATTACTGTCTGCGCTGTATCCATTACGAAGATCTAGGACAAAGATTAGTTGTACAGTTATCTAGACTTCATTAGAATACTAAGTGGACTATTTTAATACCATTGTACTGCACAACTTTAATGTCTTTTATGTATTTACTTTAGAAGTATTTTGATATATCTTTATCTTCATGAAGTGTTACAAATTTCAATGCATTGAGATTTAAAAAGCAAGGAAATTCATAATTTAACAATAAATGCGAGTTATGTTCATAATTTTAAGAAAAAATATATTTAAATAGGCATCAGATTATGATAATATTCCCTGCGGTATGCGGTACCTGCTTCGAAGACTGTTTGTGAACAAATCATCGTGCTAGTCAATTGTTGCCTTATTAATTCACATATAGGTATGTGTAGATAAAGTCCATCTCATCAATGACGGAAAAACATATAGCAATATAAGCTAAGAGAGTATGAGTTTATGCAAGGCGCGCAGTAAATCGAATACTCATAAGTAAATCAATCTACAATGGTTTTTACTACAGGTTACTTAATTTATCTGCCAAATGATTAAAATAATTCTTCCCAAGGCCCGTCTAAACCCTTGATAAAACTCCGTTGTTTTTTTACAAAATAGGCCCGACGATCATTTCACGAATCCAATAACGCGCCATCTGGTGCGAGGAATTGATTACATCTTCAACACGTTCGCGGGTAACCATAAAAATGCGTTAGGATTGTTACACTCTACAGTTTTTAAGCTATTGCATAGCTTCTATCGCGGACCTTGATCGTGGAGACCGAATCCAGAAATTTCGTAACGAAAATCACCTTACGTTTTTAAGTTACTGCGCATGCCTAATCCCCCTGTTTTTTGAGTGGATAATTGTTTGAATGAATAATTGTTTTGGTTTTTTTTTCAAATATTGCGCGTACCGATAAATGTGAGATTAGTCATACGTGAAAGACCATGCAGTGCACCACTTAGTATTGATAATATATATGTATAAAAAATGTAAGAAGTATATTATATTCAATAATAAAAATCTCTTATTATTTACATTATTGTCAATGTAAGACACATATCAGTCAAAAAAAGGATTATTTCTTTTAAATGCAGCTTAGTAAATTAAACCTCATTTTCTTAAATCACAGACCTATGTAACAGAGCTGTGGTGAGATGCTTTAATTTTTTAGTTGTGAGATGCTAAAAAATTGTTTTCTTATCGGTTACCAAGCGCAAAAAGTTGAAATAATATCAAAGTAAAACAAAGGAAAAAATATACAGCATAAATAAAATAAATAATAGTACATTACGATACGGGTGATCTAAGTTGCCTATTACTGCATGGCGTGAAGTTAGCGCCTGAGCAAAGCGAGGGTGACAAACGCCGTGCATAATAGGTAACTTAGATCACTAGTATCGTATTTTATTTTATAGTACGCGTGACACAAGTCTGCTCGCACGCGGAAAGGCGTGCGTAAAGTGCGGACTTAGGTCCACACTGTGCTATAAATAATTATAATTTACATAAGTCGATAAAAATGCTATGCAATAGCTTTACCGCGGCAGTCTCCGAGTGCCACACGTCTTTTTTTTCATATTATTACTATCATGCCGAGCTTTCAAGAATAAACTAGTTTACTTATAGTCTCATACAAGCTTTTAATCACTTGCCTTGTTTCTGTATCGGAATAGAAAATAAACTACAAATAGGTAATTACATCAAAAGATCGACTTACATACATACAAATATTACTTTCCTCAAAACATCTTAGGATCCTTGATGGTCTTCCATCTTGCGTCTATTAATTTCCGGGTTAATTTCTGGACCATCATCTGAATTAATAACATAGGTTATTGATGATTATTTTTGACATATTTTCGACATCGCCCATGGTTGAGTGGTGGAGGGTGCCATTAGGCATTAAGTTTACCCTTTGTTACACTAGTTTAAGGTGTTTCAATAAATTAATTAGATATGTAATTACTTTAAGGATAAATATACATATGGATGGATAGTTTGGATTAATCGATTCGTTAATGCTATATATTGAACTAAGTAGGAGTAGATAGTTTGAGGTAGTTAAAAATTGACTTCCAACATTTTATTGCATTGGTTGTTATTTAATTTTATTATTTTGAAACGAAGCTACAAAGAGCGTGTTAAAAAATAAAAATCTTTAAGCCATAATTAATTAAATCAGACTGCCATTCGTGCTCGCAATTATCTGTAGCCGAGAGACTATCTTACTGCGATAAAATATTTTAAATATAACTGTTTTAATCAGTCCCCTGACAGTGTCGCTGTTCGCGGCGTAAACTATTTAAGTATTGTTAAAAAATTAATGAAAAGAACTGACGATCGTTATATTTTTCAACCACGTAATCCCAAGGATTATATATACATATTATGTATTTTAGGATATTGAATGTAAATATTATATACATTTTTGTATTGTATACATAAAGAAATTACGTTTTACATCTCTGAAGTACCTATTGAGTTAAATTTCAGCCGCATTTTTATTTCCTTTGAAGTCGTAATAGCGACTAACGTTAAATCCTAATAACATCATATTACATTTCAGGAGTATTGACCTTAGTTTCATTTTGGTTCATTCAATTACATTTGATGAGTGATGATACTTTAAAATAAATTTAAATATTATGAGAATTAATCTCCCGTTTGATTTCGTGTTTTCTGGGTATTATGATTTGTAGATGAAAATTAGAATTTATGAAAAAATGCGTAATTTTATTTATGTAGTGAAAGGTTCGTAAAAAATTGTTTGATAGGTACTGAAATTATAGGTAAAGTAGGTGATGATTTTTTATACATATTATAGAAGTAGCAAATGAGTATGTAATCTACTTATTGCTAAGTAGCCACTGCCGCTCATGGACATCTGTAATCAACCCCAGATATGATCGCACAGTCCAATTTGGGGTCGACCACAGATGCGTTGCTACTAGAGTTCTACTGCTACCTCTGAGTATTTCTAGTGATCTTGCTGCGCTATCAATAGTAATGTGGTGTAAGTATCCGTTCCATATTAAAATGTACCTGTTCCGCGATAACGTCAGTCTAAAATCATACGGGGTATGTTATAGTAGGTATAACATAATTATACTCTTTACCTTTATCTTATCATTTGATCTAGTAAAATTAAGAAGTAGGTCATTTCATCATCTTGTAGAAATAAAATAAAAAGTTATATTGCTGAATAAAAGGCCGTCGTTACCCGAATGATCCAAAAGGCTTTTATTAATCTGAGAAATTTTACAGATTTATAAAACTATTTTGGGTTATGTTAGGTTAGGTTAAATAATAACTCAAGATCATGACTTATCACATATATGCTCCTATCTACACTAAAGGTATTTTGGGATCCCATATCAAATCCTTTTTCGTAAGATCTGTGTGGCTAATCCTGTTACGTCTTCATTACTTGGGTCTTCGGTCACAGTGTCCCAGATTTAATATTTAAGGATTTATGGCCCCACTGGTGACATTCATTTCAGAGAGCGTACACTGGCCGTCGAATAAAAGACCCTTTTTATTATTTTGAAGGACATTAGTTACGTGATTTTATTCTACCTATTCTATTGTAACTAAAGAATCGATTACTGTACTTGTGTACTTTCGAATAAATTGTATAGTGTACCTCCATACCGATATTTCATTTGAATAATGGAATCAATCATTTTATAAGATTATAAGTGGCCCCTGCCGCCCATGAACATCTGTAATCAATCCAAGATAAATATTTACCTTCATTCAGAGTTCTCAAAGTATTTGTCTATTTTATTGAGATTATTTAAATCGAAAACAATCAAAAAATATAAACTAATAAACTGTTTATTTCCAAAATGACTTATGCACTGCTGCTTCTCTGGATTCTTAACATCGTCTATTTTAAAGGTGGTAGAACCCTAGTAGCAATGTATCTGTGATCGACCTTAGGTCGGACTGTGATCATATCTGTGATCATATCTTGATTACAGATGTTCAACAGCGGCAGTGGCCACATCAAGTGGATAACATGATCGTTTGCTACTTCTATAATATGTAAAAATTGTCACCTATTTTACCTATAATATCAGTATCAAACAATTTTACGGGCCGTTCACTACAATAATAAAATGACGCATTTTTTAAATTCTTTTACAAATCATAATATCTAGAAACCAGAAAATCAAAAAAGGAGATTTCATTATTCATTTCCAATTAAAGTAGGTATATTCACTCATCAAAAATTTCGTAATTGAATGAACCAAAATTAAACTCCTGAAACGTAATATGATGTTATTAGAATTTAATGTTAGCCGCTATTACGACTTCAAAGGTAAAAATAAATTGCGAACGAAATTTAGCTCAATAGGTACTTCAGCGATGTAATACGGAATTTCTTTATGTATACTATACATAAAATATATAACGTATTTACCTTCAATAATAATGTCCTACAAAACATAATTTGTATACAATACATAAATAAGTTCCTTTTTACATTACTGAAGTACCCATCGAGATTATTTTTTATGTGTTGTATTCATAAAGAGATTAGTTTTGTAATTTTATGAAAATTAATGATATAACGTAAGAACATTTACTTCTCTTTTAACATAAATACAACCACCTTCTAAACCACTAATAAAGTCAACAATACATTCAATGTAATGTTTTTACCTAGTACCTTAATGGCTTAGAAATCAGCACTTAATGTATTGTTTCAATTTTGGTGATTTACTAGAGAATTTGTTAAAAAAAATCGCGTTTTTTACACATTTTTCTAAAGATGGGATATGTCTTTTGAGTATGTATTATGTATGCTCATTTATTTTATATGCTTTACAATACGAGCGGTGGAAGTGACATAGGCTATATAATTTTTACAGCTATCCATTAAAAATAACAGGATTAGAGCGCTAGATTGCGTTACATGACTTTTATAACGTTATAACCTAAAAAAATCGTTATTGCTTTCGATTCATAGATATTTTTTATTTATAGTTTTAGTTTGTGATTAGTTATATTTTTACATAATTACTAATATTATATTGTAATTTTATATAAAATATATAAGTTTTGATAATAAAAGTCTAAGAAATCATTAATTAAGGTTTTAAGTTACTTACTACCTCATACTCGTGATTTAATTTGCTTTTATTTCAAAATTGGTTGTAGAGAATTGGTACGTAAATTAAAAATTCTGAAAAAAAAACCTAAGGTCCTGTCGCAATGGTCGAAATTCTACCATATAACAATAAAGAAATATAAATGAAGTTTAACTTGCTTTTAAATAAAAGAAATAATGCATAGGCGTCTGTGATAGTTGACTGATATATTGTGTCTTTAACAGTATTGTTTTCTGTGGTAGCAAATAATGTAAATAATAAGAGATTTTTTTTCTGTTTCACTCTATGGTTTCACTTCATAATATTTGTAAAGTCGTTTTCACGAAAATAGGCCCCCGGAATTTTTGAGAACTAAATCTGACATCTTTGACAATTTATGAAGTTCGCATAGAAGTGACAGTTTTGGGGTAGTCAGTTGTATTGCTTTTACCATTTTATTGGAAGTAATGGTTCCGTCACAATAGTCGAAATTTGACCATAATTAGAAAATATAATTGGGGTTTACTTTGCTAAACTGCATTTACAAGAAATAGTGCTTTTTTGACATAGTAAACTGATTTGTATCTTATATTGTCAGTATTGTTGTCAATATTGTAAACAATGAATGTTTTATTTTGTTTAATTTAATAATATTTGTAACAGTTATTATACATAATTAATATCTTCCAATGATAAACACTGCATGGACTTTATGGGTTAATAGACACCGAATTGGATCGATTAATAAATAATAGGTTCATCCGTTGAAAGCTTCGGTTGAAAGCGATACGGACTGATATAAATATATAGTTATTTTAATATGGATGCAGATGATGATTGTTACGTGTCTGAAATAGATCATATTAATGATCATAATTATTCAATAAAGATTTAATTAAGACTAGGAAAGTTTAAAATTGGGCAGTTTGAAACGTTAAGGTTGGCAACGTTTCATTTCTCTACACAAGCGCCGCGGCCAAGGGACACGTTTCCTTAGTCTCGTACTTGTTCATGCGCGCAGTGTTCAAAAAAAGGACAGAAAGATTTCACTTCACGTATCAATTAATTTATCAGCTCTTGACATTGCGATGCTTCCGGAGTTGATAAGTATAGCATAAAACGTCTTATAAAAAAAGTCAGTCCATGTAGTTAAGAGTATCTACAGACCGTCCTCGTACGTACGGTATGTTTAAAAAAAAAAAAGGTTCTGTAACATGCGACGTAAATCGAAACGACGTAAGTCGAGACATTTGGGTTTTACATGTAAACATGATTTTCATTTGGTTTTAGAAGTTGGCACTCAAAATTAAATAAAAAGCTCCTTTTATAACCAAAGATACCTATGCTATATTTTTGAAAGTAAATTCTTAAAATTACTATGTACCTATCTATGAAATAGGTCGTTGTTTTTGGTATATATAGGACTATAGGTATGTTACTATATTTATTACTGTAGTAAGCAAATTATAATGAGAAATATAAAATCAAACTTTCGAATTAATCAAACTATTAATTCAAGATTTCTTCGCTTCTTTGGCTCACGATAAGTGAATTCTCCTATGCCGTAAATCGAAACAAATTAGTATGTTTGAATAATAGTATCAAAAATTTGTTCAACGTAACTCGAAACGACGTAAGTCGAGGACTGTCTGTACATAAGACTTTTAGCATCTATCAAATATGTTTAAGTAACTTGTATGAACTGCGAGTGAAGCAAAATTTTTCCTCGCATAAATCCTGAACCACATCATAAATCATCGGGATTCAAATACGTGTACAAGCTCATATTTCGTTCAGCGTACGTCAAAGCGAAAACAATAAAAGGATGTTTAGCGGAACTGAACATACGTGACGTCACATTACTCATTCTGTTGCGTTCTATAGAAGCGTGGTTGCGCGCAGACCATTACCATTAAAACCTTGTGAATGGTACCATATACGAGCAGAAAGCGGATTAAGCGTTGCAGCTAATCTGCATAATACGAACCGTGCCATACGTTTGTGTACTGGATGAATTAATACATACGAGTACTAGTAGACTCCTCGCAATGGTCGAAATTCGATTATAATTAAAACCAAATAAAAACTAAACTTGGTACACCAAAATAAAAAACAAACTATATTGACATTCCTCCAAGTAACTAACCTTACATTTGTTTTGCATTGTCACTATTGTTGTCGGTAATGTAAATAATAAGCTAATTATTTAATATAATTTATTATATTTGTAACAGTTTTTTTATAAAACTATATTATCTTCACTCACTCTTTCTCTAGAAAAACTTTACCGCATGCTTAATCTAACACTCATCCGTGAGCCCATTATTAAAAAGAGGATCGGCAGCGTTCGCTTCCCGTATTAATATATATAGATTAACATACATTGTTAACATAATATTTTATTAGCTTTACTAAACTAACGAATAATGCAGTAAAACGGTCTTGGAAATAAATTTAACATTATTTTAATAGTTGGAATCACAATACAATAATTTGAAATTTTGGAGCAAAATAGATAGCTTGTGAAATAATCTGATCATGATATCAAGAGGTGCAACTCTCAGTGACTACTTGTACACCCTTCTGCCGTATTCTCGAAGTCAGGATATAGAATACCGTATACGAAGTCAGCATATAGCATAATGTATGCCAAGTCAGCATATAGCATAACGTATGCGAAGTCAGCATATAGCATAATGTATGGATAAGCGTACGGCAGCCGTAGCGGCGGGAACCTGTTCTCGAAGGCCGCTTGTGGACACGCCAGCCTTGTAGCGGGTAAGTTTTTTTCCCTGAGTGCAATTTTTTTACAAAATATAACGTTAACGTGCTCCATTAATATCCACGTACCGCTATCTTACTAATGGAGAGCACAGCTTGTGCGTACGCTACGCGGACGCTGCCTTCTATAACACTTGTACGCTTGGTTTTACGATCTTCGTCCGTTATACACTGACCTCGAGAATGGGGCCAAATAGTTTCATAATAAAATAATAGAAAAGTGGTTTTTGTGTGCCATGTGTCTTAAGATATATCCGTAAGCACCAAATAGTCAACTCTTTTGGCTTAAGCTGGAACCCATGCAACATCAGGGTCGAGGAGTTAAAGGTAAATTTTTCGTCGCATGATGATGTATCCGTAAGCACCAAATGTCCAACAAACATTATATCCGCTTTAAGGAATGAAATCAATGTATAAATATTTATTGGAACCACCAAAATGTACAAATTGTTCACCACTTCGGAATGATTGAGTCAAATTGTAGTTTTGGAGGTAAATTCAACGTATTTTGCATGCACCGTTATTCACAATATGTCGCTATTGTTGGGTTGGGTTCGTTATCCGGTATTGCAAATTTTCATTAACTAGTATGATTCTGTTGATAAATGATTTCAATAGTGCATATGAAACTATCATATCCTACAAATTTCTTAAAGTGTGTAATTAATTTGTACCTACGTTAAGTGTAGAATTTGCAAGTTTACAGAAGAAAAAAATGAAGTTTAAACGTCGGTATGAATATGGTAACTTTTCTCCTGGTACTTACCCTCTTACATTTGCTATATCCTAGGAAGAATTTATTTAACCGGCTCTTCAACGGTGGCACTTAAAACTTTGTGTGGTTTAATTCTGTCGTCTCTACTGCCACTTGTAATTCAGTCTAATGTCGATATTATAAGGACTGTTGATTTGAAGGGTTTAGTAAAGAAGTCATATTTTTACTAGTTCAAACTTAGGTCTTTATAGGATAGAAACATCTTTGTGGACGATTTCAAGAAGGTACATAATCTTGATATTATTATTATATTGGTTTACCTGAAATTGTTTACTGATGTCCATTGGCGGCAGGGGCCACTCTTCATCCGGAGGTTTGCTTTTTGCTTCTTCTAAATAATATTTAAAAACTGAAAATTAGCTATGGAATATCTCGAACTTGAGTCGGAGAACAGATAAATTATACAAAAAGAAACGAAAACTAAATACAACAATAAAATTTTATTTGCACAAATACGATGCCTCCACCGGTTTTATTCGAAAAATAGTCGCATTGTCGTGTCCTTTGTAAGTCGGGTCTTACAAAAGACATGTCAGTACCACGGACAGCAGTAATCACCCTATTTAACGTTCTGTTTTATGTTACAGTTGTTTGTTCAGAGCATATATTACGTAGCTAGAGTTAAATAGATAGATAGAGTAGCAACAGTTAAATTAAGTTATTGATATATTTTATGTATTTTTTTATGTTATGAAATAATATAACTTTTATCTAACTTTCACCGCAAATAACAACTAGAAAAGTCAAGAAAGAATAGAAAAAATATTTATGTACTTCTACCAATATAAATTTGAAAGAATTTGTGATTTAAGTGATATGCAATGTGATATGGGATTTTCTTTCCAAAATAAACTCGTTCGATTTCCGGAAATAAGTTTAAAAATGTAATAATGTAGTTTTAGTTTTTAACAAAGTCTGCCTCGTAAGTCCTTTCAGTATTTTTACTAACCCTTATAGTTTCGGATTTCCCCATCCACGCACTCTTGAAAAATTCACCCTACATACTTATGAATATTGCTTCATGATCCGGCAAATTAATTGTAAAAACAAAACCCCACTGCTTAAAAACATAAAGGAAAAGGAAACATAAAAATGAAAAGGGTAAAATAAGCAGGTACTTTATACCTATATGCGTGTAGTGTACCTATGTGTGTGTAACCAACGACAGCAAAAAAATCACATAAAGAAATAAAAAATGCTTTAAATTTTTACTGATAAAAAATATTAAAAATGGCTACTCTATTTTTTAACATAATATATTACTTCGTATTTTTTATGACATTGCCTACCCGTTTTTAATTTTCAACGATGGTTAAAGCTTTTCAATTACGGTATACCTTTTTTTCACTACTACCGTATACCTACTTGTTACTGTTCTATATTTTCATTTCTATTTCTGGTTCTTTTGATCTCTATATCCAGGGTATTCTCAAGGGGTCAACGATAGACGAACGATAGACCCGGTGTGAAAAATGAAAGTAGCCTAAGTTACACCTTAGACCTTCAGCTATACTCCCCTGAAAGTCTCGTTAAAATCGGTTCAGCTATTAAGATTACCTCAGCCAAATAGACAGACCGACAGACAGACAGGCAGACAAACATTTTTTAAATTGTATTTTCGTTATAGATATCGTGTATCCTTTATAAGTAACTAGCTGATCCCCGCGGTTTCACCCGCGTTAAAAAGTAAAAAGGAATACTTATCTAAACATAGGTAACATCC
>DWPV01005226.1:0-12672 GCA_018251915.1 Urbanus proteus proteus
CTCACTTCGCTCGGGCGCTAACTTCACGCCGTGCAGTAATAGGCAACTTAGATCACCCGTATCGTAATGTACTATTTAAGGTATCAAATTATCAATACATTTGTGGTAAATCGCAGGTAGGACCTATTCTAGTATTGATAACCCAGTGACTCTCATAAAATCAGATGGCTTGCACAGCCATTTGATACTTCAATTATAGTACACAGAACGATTAGATAGTTACGCGTTGTTCGCTCGTTGTGAAACATCTTCCTAAGAAGTCTTTTCTATGACTTTCAAGTGTTGTTGCTTGAACTAAGCTAATTAGTTTGAAACATTAAGTAGTTTCTTGATATTGAGGCCCCTTCAAATTAATGGATGAAAGAGATGCTTGAAGCATTTATTATCGTCTTTGAAGAGTTTCGAGTTACAAAAGTTTTCTAATAGTGCATGACTCATTCAAAAAATGATTGATGTGAAATATTTTATTAAGCTTTAATACAAAGTGATGTCTTATGACTAGTAAAATAATTTCAATGCTTTTTCGAACTTTAATTAACGAAAAAAGGTTTTGAAAAGGCAGTACAGTGGAAATCGTTTTAATTTATTATGTACCGCTACACCTATTTCTGCCTAATAATCAGCAAGTAAGGCCCTGTTGTATTCTGGTTTGAAGAGAGTGGTAAGGGAGATATTCTTATTCGAGGCGTTCCAATTTAGTCCACAAGGGTTAGTGATGAATCTGTGGTTGACCTCAGTTCAATGTTACCTGTTTCAAACAGGTGTTCGAAATTAAATGGTGTTGTAAGTGTTTTATGCAAAATTCATTAAAATCTCAATTTTTGTAAAAAAATAAGATAGCCGAAATCGGTGGTTCTCAAACTTGTCCGGGCGGAGCCCTTTTGAAAAGCGAAATTTATGACGGAGCCCCAAAATAAACGAAAAATTTACTTGCATTCTTTTTATAATGGGTAATCATCTTACAGTGTAAGTGTATACTATAATAAAAGAAAAATAATCGAATGAGAGTATTCTTGCGGCGCCTCCGAAAAGGCTTTGAGAATGGCTGGCCTAAATGTACCAAATATATTTTTTTATAAACAAGACATCTTCATTATTCTTCCAAATTGTCCATAAGCATTGTACGTTTACTCGGAATGTTCATAAGCTGCAAAATGAAAACGATATTGCTCCTTGGTTTAGGTGCCCGTTCAATTAATTACGATAAACGAATACCAAACGAAACTAAAAAAGTAAATAGATAGTCGAGTATGGTGTAAAACTTTTAAAGGTAAAAATAAATATTGTTTTCAATAGTCTTAAGTTTATACTAGAATTTTCTGAGCCGTAGGTTTCACCGTACTTATGTTACGTTTGTTATGTGTTATGTGGATATATAAATATCCAGGGACACAGAACAAACGTAATATTATTTAAATTCTCGTTGTGGCTGGGCTCCGTGGGCACCATCTGCCCACCTACTTATAACAGCAGTGTTAAGCGTTGTTGTGCTGTAAGTTGCGGCAATGGACACATGATATGACTCAGAATGTCACTATAGTTCGAAAACATTAATTTTAAAAGTATGAGTTTACCAAGAAAATGTCGGTAAAGTTATTTTGTACCTCTTTAAGTTTATCTCTACTCGCCTTGTGTAGGTCTACTGCTTTCAGCTTAATTAACCCATGACGTCTAGTCAACTAGACCTGGCTTAATTCCAAGCCTTGGTTTTGACATGAAATACAGCTCCAATTTAACGATATCAATAGAAAAGTAGAGGGCGTATGAGTTACCCTATTTACCCGTCCATTATATGAAGGGAGTAGGGTAAAAGTAAGTTTGCCGTGTGCATTATGGAATTTAATAAAACAGTTGCTTTGAGAGCGATCTTATTGTAATCGATACTGATTTGGGAGCTGAAGTCACTACTAATGATCTTTAAGAATATTAAAGGTAAAATAAAGGTAAAGGTAAGTCTCAGTTATGTCTATTTAAGGTATAAATATTTTTGGCTACTTAAATATTCAGAATATTTTAACCGTTGTTTTTAATTAAACATATCTCTAACACCTGTATCTTAAGTATTGTTAAAATGTTATTACCCTGGTAACAAAGCTTTTGCTACTTTCTGTTTACTTATATTTATTTATATGGCTACTAGAACGGGTACATCTAACCAATTACATTAATTAACATTCATAAAATAGATAATGTAATTTAAAAAAAAAACATTAGCGCGCTCTCCACGCCGTCGCAAAAGCGCGGGACATCACTTACGTTCAAATATGTACGCCTTTGCTTCTTTAATGCGGGTGAATCCGCGGAGTTCAGCTAGTCTTATATAAAAGCTGTCCTCATTATTTTATAAAAGAAATATACGAATATATTGCTATAATTTCATCAAGCAATTAAATTTTATTTGTCCTTAAAAACCAACAGTTCTATTTTCGGAAGGCAATTACGAGATTCAGTTCTAATATATCAATTACTCTGACGGACAGGAACCGTCCTACTCAAATACGAGGGGCATTACACTATGTATTATCTAAAGAGGGTAATCAATCAAAGGGTCTATCATGAGCAAAAGTATCCGAATAGCGCTAATTCTGAGCATAGAGTAATGCGGACAAAGAACGAATGGGATCGCGTTAATATGAGAGCTCTTCGTTTGATACAGAACACCTAATGGTATAGAAATGGCCTGTGTTCGCGTCTATGGTATTTGTTATATTGTGTTCAGCAATACTTACTGAGCCTATTTTTTGTTGTATTTCATTCATTTAGATTATTTTTTTAGCTAGAACAATGTCAAAGTAAAAGAAATGTTTAGTTATATTAAAACAACGATTTGTAGTTAACTTTAATTTAAATAACAAAACACGGAAATGATATACAAATATAATGTTTAATCAAAATTCAAAACGTTTCAAAAGTTTCTTTTACTGTCAAGGTATAGGTGCCAAAATATTATTATGAGAGTAAGCTAACAAAGCAAAAATACTGAACCATTTCCATTTGGTATGTATTCTGTGGTTAGAGATCCTTCGTAATTTATTATATTGTACTGGTGCCAAGACGTAAGAAAGGATAGCGTGGATGTATGGGCGGAATACAGATTAATGTCGAGGCGAGCCGTTAGGTTCCTATAATTTTGGGCCTGGGTGCAACGGGCTAACTAAAGTAACTACTCTTGATATGATTGCTGGTATACTATTACAACCATATATCAGATTTCAGTGTGCTTCTGGATATGATTATTTTGTTTAAGGGATATTTTTGACATAGACGTTTCATGGCTATGCGTGTTGATGGCCGCAGCATAAAGAATTGCTCTTACGTTAACTGTATGATTCAAGGTGCCACTTCTTTTTTAATCTCTAAAAAAAGCAAATGAGCGTAGAGCTTAACTAATATTATTAATATAACTGATCAGCAAACAAAAGTGCTTTGCTATCTTTGGTGTTTTAGTACTATTGTACTACAACAGTTTTACCTCTGTTAAAGTCAGAAAATATACATCACTAGATTCCTCACAGACCAAATTAAATCCACGAGCATCTTAGACAAAAGCCACTACTGAATCCCGATTGTCAAAATGAGTATAATTCACAAGTAAAAGTTTTTGTTCCACCGGCGACTTATTTCACTTCGGTAAAGGTATCTCGAAAGCATCGTATAAAAACTTGCTGGAAAAAGTTGGGGCGGCCGCTTGCAGACTGAAATCACTCGAGCACTATGGAAGGTCTTTAAGTGCTTCGGAGGGTACGCTGGATGAAATAAAAGTGTAGAATAAGTCTACAGTTTTTTATTCAATCTCCGTGACATCCACTTCTATCTTTGTAAATATATCTATAAATTTTACTTTTGGTACAATATTTCCTTACACTTACAATATTTACTTACAATACTTCCTATTTCTGCATTTTAAAGATTTATCAAACTTGCAATCTGGTTTGAAAGGTAACGAAGATTCACCTACGAGCGGGAAAAAACGATATCCTCAGGAGTAGCAATGCATTTGAGTGGCCACTGAAGCCGGGCTAAGGTCTTATTTGACATTAATTACAGATGTTTTCAGGCAGCCGTAAGTACTTGTACGTTAGAGACCATCAGGTGGAAAACGAGATTATTTTCTTCTACAATTTCATTAAAAAACCTAATAGTCTTACCCGTCCAACGAAAGGCAATCCTGGCTTGTACCGTCGCCGCATACTGTCCGCGAACCGTAGCTCCACGTAGTGCTGCTCAGCAGCTGGCGCAGCAGAGGCGGTGCTCCCAACACCAGAGCCAACGGTGAGGTCCACACGAGCTGAGCTCCCACCGCAACGCGCTTCGATACGCCATGTGCCTGATCTAGCGCCATTTGCAAGAATCGTGCTTAGCTTGCGGACTCCTGTAGAAGTTAAAGAAGGATTAATAACAGGTACTGTATATAATATTTTCACTCAATATTCCGTACAAGATGACGAAGAAGACGAGGTAATCAATTGTTTGGAAAAAAGTTTGATAAATATGTACTGGTTACTATAATACAGCAGAGTTTTATATAATATGCACGAAATCAAATAAACGATGACAAATATACAACGTTGTAGTTTTCTTCTCAACTATACCTATTTGAAAGAGCTATAAAATAACAACTTAATAATCCATCAAGAACAGCCGGATTACTGTACGACGTAAGATCACATACAAAATTGCAATTTCAGATAACTCCGACAAACATTATAGACAAACTCGTTAATACCCAAGTGAAACTGGGTAAAACTTCACAGAAGGGAAAGGAAACGTGATCTCACTTCCAAGTTTTTGCCGTCACTTATGACATGTGACTTTAAAGAGGGTCTGCGGAAGTAATTAATCAAATCCTCGAGTCAGGAGACGTGACGTAACAAGGAGCAACGTGTTCTTGGTACATTTGTATTGCATTTCCGCAATACAATTTGGAAATTGTAAATTTGTTCATTGCGATGTCATCGGATTAATTACTAAAGTCTGATAAAGTAATATTTTGGCATTCATATGCTCTTGTCAACTCCTGGTCTGAAAGTAGACTTCTCGAGAATAATATGCATTTAGTATAGAAAAGGAATTTAAAAAAGGATAGATGATCACTTCAAAGCTGATACGCTACGGCTGCATACTTACTTGCTTCTTAAACTAATATCGAAGCATGTCTACTTTTGTTCAATTTAGATAACAAAACTCTTTATAACAAGGAAGAAAATAATATTGATGGAATCATAAGAGTCGTTGTTTTCTCTAGACCTGAAGAAAAAACTGTATTGACAAAACTTTTTCCGTAGGCAATGCATTAACATAAATATATGGCAGGCCGTTTCCGAAAAAGGTTTTATATGTTAACACATCTTGAGGAAAACCTAACGTGTGTCAAGCTTCGTAGCTTGATCCCTTTGCCTTCGTAAAAGAATTTCACGTCTCGCCAAGACGTCGGGCGCCCTTTGACAAATGATTCGCAATGCTGCCAAACCCTATTAGGGACTGAAGTAAAGCAGTGATTGTGCTGTGATCAGGTAAAATCATCAATAGGCGCAATCACAGACATATGTCTGTGGGCGCAATCAACTATTTTATTTAAAAGTGTATTAAGAAACAAACAATTCCTATTTTGATATTTTGTACAAACGTAATCTAGAAACACAGTCGTGTCTCAAGCCAATGTTTGATGAATACTGGCAAAACATTACCGTGTGTTTTTCACGAACCATTTGGTGCCACTTTTCACCCTGTGACTAGTCAAACTCTACTGAAGCACCTAATTTTCAACAAACACTAATTCTTACGGTTCCATATTAAAACAGATAACTTCAAACGTCAGAGATAAATTTTATGCTTAAATAGAATATGCTTCTACAGGTTATCCTTAGTTTAATACCACAGATTATGACGAAGGACCTTTAGCAATTAGTGAAATATAATGGATTACAGTCAATGAGACGGGCTACAATTTTCTTTCAAATAACTTTTAACTTAAATTAGAATCAATTAACAGTCAACTTCGGTAAAGTAAATTTCGGCTTTGTTATAACTAGGTCCTTAACATTGAGAAATCGTTTGATAAACTATAGGTACCTTACCTCGTAACCCTAGTGCCCTTTGATAAATGGTCGGCAATAAACAAATACCGTTCTGTCGAAACCTTCGGGTCATTGTTATTTTTAACGTGGCCCGCCGCACAAAAAATAAAACCAATTTACTTTCCTAATTACTCTAATTTTCTTTTCTTTTTCAGTCCTTTATTTAAGTGGTCCAATTAACGAAATACTAAAAATATAAAATTTGTATCTCTTATAACATGATCTTGTGGATGGTGATTTTATAATTAGACTTTTTTCACTGCGAGACAGTTTGGTTGGAATAATTTTGCTGTAGTAACATGAGTTACGTGAACCGCTCAAGAGGTTTTGAATAGTTTAAATTTATTCTTTAATAGCTTTCCTTGCTGATCATTTGGTTAAAAGTATATATTATGGTTCTAGAGCAGTGCAGGAAGTTTTTTATGTACCTTATATGATATACCTAGAAGATTAATTTAGAGGAAGATCGTTTAAGGTCAAGAGGAATAATACTAAGGGTACAAAAATAAAAGAAAATACGACTAGATCCAGAAAAACACCTGAATCATTGTGTTGTGGAATCAGAAGACCTGCTCCTCGTACAATACAAAGTTTTCTAATCCTTTTGTTAGGAAATTCGTCATTAATAGTTCACGCCCGATCATTTAAAGCATACATACATTTATCGCTGATACGCCAGCGAAGCGTAGAAGGCAAATCCAATCTATCAAAATTTGACACGGGTTGCTAGTGGAGATGACATGAAAAGGCTTTTATAGAAGAAACGCTGCTTCACTGGAAGACTTTACTGGAAGACCGATTTAACGATTTATCTATTTATTTAAATTCTAAATTACTTCCTTAATTTATGAATTATCATTGCCCAATGTGTATATCATATATTATTTTGATCTTAATCACCGCAGTGGTCTTCTGTTAATTTTCTGGTTAAATTTTAAACCATTGCAATATTCATTTAAATATCTATTCTGCGTATTCGATTATATATCGTATACTCATTTCTGTGTACCTACTTAATTTCATGGTATCTATCCAGTATGCATACTGGTAAATTAATTATTTTCAATATATATTCAGGAATTGAGCTTTTAATAGGCACGTCACAACCGATTTCTGAGAATCTGTATCACGAAACAAAATATCAAAGACTTAAACCGTTATTTGTTTAATGTTACCAAAAGCTTCTCTTTACCGGCGCCGAAAACAAAACGAAGTATTTCGTTTCCACTCGTAATATTGCTAGTAACTTCCGTAGCCAGGAAGCGGCAACAATAACAAAGTTACTTCGCAATTAGAGAGAGATTGTTTGGAATCACGACCAGTGTTACTTGAACTGCCACTGCGCTGCTCGAAAATCTACTTTTTGAGGACTTGTACCAGTTCCGCGTAGCGAATGAAGCGAGGATATTGTTTCATGTGCAGATATTGCTGATAAAAACCACTATAATTGTTGTGCATTATCTTTCATAGTACGTGTCAATAAAATTACTATTTTTATCCCTAATAGGTTATTAAAAACTTAAAGCAAGCTAAGTGAAGATATTGACAAGACGTTTTTTAATCAATACATTGTCATACTTTTTAATAGCATGCAATGAATATGATAACAATACAGTTATTTAAAAATCTAGCAACTATTGAAACTGTGTTCCATTAAAATCATTCTCACCGTTTTTTTAACAATATAAATGTCTTAACTAATTCATTAAAAACCTATCTCTTAACTTTACTTGAATATAATATTTTTAGTTATTTATAAATTAGTAGCAAGTTATTTCATTTAACATCATTTGAAGTATCAGTTTCATATTAATAATAAATTTTTATCCATTGTAAGTTAGTTTGTCGCTAGAGGTGAGGCGCCTGTCGATTACGTTTTAGAGTATACTCAGTCACCGGTCCACACAGGTCAAGCTAAACTGGTCGCAAGAATTATTGTCTTACAATAGATGCAACGAATGGAAAATTTTATTGCTTTATGAAATATCAACCTTACTGTGCGCGATCCTCTGTGTACATGTGCGAATAACTGTCTTTAAATTGAGTTATACTGTTTAATTACAGTTTTGCGTCTTGATTGAAACTTTCGTGGTTTTATTTCGGTGTCATCGCTACAACTATTTTTGCCTTACAAACACACGATACATTCTAGTTTAGTATTTAAGAGTCAAATTTGTATCAGACTAAGCTGTGAATCAAAGGCTTCAATAAATACTGCTATTTAAACTTTTCTTATTCATAATACACTTTACATGAATAGTGACTAAATTGATATGTTTAATTATGAACATGTGTGTGACATACAAGGGGCGGTTATTGGCTAGTAAAGTGATCAGTTACTCAACTTCTATCTACATAGTACTTGATACTGATGCCAAAGACGATAAATTGTTTGAATTATGCCAGCGCCCTATATCAAAAATATCCAAAACCTGTCATTAATCACTACTTGTGATCGGATATTGAATCTGTCAACCTGCTGACCTTGATCCTGCGACAAGGAAACGCTTTTACCACGAACGTTACCTTCCAAGAATCGTTTACATAATCCCTACAGGGATTTGCTTACGGTTGAATGTCAGTTGATGGTAATGGATGACTTGGGTTACAATTTGCAGCTTTTCTTGAAGCTTAACAAACCTGAGCAAATGAAGAATTTGAATCTTGGAAACGTAAGAAAAAAAGGAATTTTGCAGGAGCATATTTTTAGACCTGACGACTTTCGGATTTTTTTTTCTTAACAGAATTTATTTTATTTATAAGTTCTCTTAAATAATATGTAAACATTGTCGCTGCAAATGAAGCGTAAACTAATTTTATTGGCAGAACATCTGTAAAAATGTCTTTAAATTTCACGATGAATTAAACTGTATGTCAAAACTTCTTAATTTTTTTCACATAAAATTTTGTCTTTGTTTTGTACAAAAGTTGTTGCTGAAATGCTATAAATGTAGATATTAAATTAAACAATATCTTACCTTTATCCATAGACAGTTGTTCCCATATGGCGACTTTGGTGCCAGCCGGGTCGCTGAGAGCCACATAGGCTATTTCGCCACGAACTAAGCGCAAATCATGGTCCAGAGCAAGTATCCAAAAAGTAACTGCAACAATTCAAAAATATTTATATAGCATATAAGCTGACGATAACTGATTATTGTATGGCTCTAAGAAGTACCTACTCACAAATAAACAAGAAAGAATTTTATAGAAGTTGAAAGAAACTTAAAATACATAGATATTATACAAAATCGACTCCAAATAGTTCAAAATTCAGTACCTAATTCGGAAGATGAAGTTTGGAATTAAATTAAATTAAACGTGTATATCCTGGAGATCAAAGCACATCATCGTTACGCAGCTACTCTATATCCAGAAGTATATTTGGTATAATTACACTGTAGAACAATGAACGGTTCTACTACGTTATATCATAGGTACGACAGTTTAATTAGCAGGAAGTAAGACATAGTTAATCATATATACAGGATACGTTACTTTTGACGTCATTAAAGGAAAGGACGAATGTAATCTCTAAAATGTATATAGTGTACATCAATCAGTGAGGACAATCGCAAAATAATATAATTGGATGTTTAAATAACAACAATAACAATGACGATAATGAGGTTCGTTAAAGTATTCCAACTCACTTCAATCTCGAATCGAGAGTAAACACAGACCATCTATCAACCGATGAGGTGTAAAATTTAACGACGAAAACATCACGAACAATCGAAAGTTTTGTTTTCTCGTGAAGTGGTCATAGCAATTCCTATTTTTCGGTTTCGTAATGAAAGTAACGAACTCTCATAATATCAAGGAGTTCTACAATAAAACTTTCGTAATTGCGTTTGATTAACACATTTTTATTCAATGAATCATTCTGTTTATTGTTCATGTATAGCTATTATTGCTAACCTCTATTATTATTATATAAGCAAAGTTGAACCATTCTGCATGCAAGTTGCCTCACATAAAACCTAACGACTAATTCTGCACGAGCATTTGAAAGTCAATTTATCCACTAGGATCTAGGGGCCGTTGGTTCGTAATTAATTACACTAAGCAACACCCGGGCGATTGTCCAAGAACCCAACTCGGACAATAAAACTAAACTTGTTTGTGCCAGTCGATTCGGATATTTTTGCATTTGTCACGCTAGTTGGAATATTGAGTTTTACTTTGCGATTAAAATTAAATATCGTGCCTAAATATAATTGTCATCATGCAATGGATTATTTGTGTAAAAAGTAACTTAAGTATTAATACAACTGGTATTATATAGATATTGCAACTTGATTGTTGATAACTTAAAGCAACACTCGGACGATTGTCCAAGAACCCAACTCATACAATAAAACGAAACTTGTGAAGTTGTTTGCGCCAGTCGATTCGGATATTTTTGCATTTGTTACGCTAGTTCAAATATTGAGTTTTTCTTCGTCATGCGAGTGAAAAAGAAAACTGGTTGAATGAAATTGCCTTTAAATTACATTCTCAAATCAACTGTGTAATTATTATCTTTTGAATATACAAGTAACAATGTACAGGCCAGGACCCAACTCGGACAATAAAATAAAACTAGGTTTTATATCAATAGATTCCAGGAATACGTCACTATGTAATAAATAGAATACGGACTTAATAATTTTAGTAAGCGCTAGTAGTAAGCATTGAGAGTGTGAAAAACCAGCACGTCGTTGTATAAGCTGTTGGCTTGTAATTAATTAGCAACACCGGGCCCCACTTCGCCAATAAGTCGGAGTTGGCGCTCGGAAAGTTCGTGAACTTGTTGGCCCTGTTTGATTCCAATTTATGCGACACGTATGCCAGCAGTAGCGATGTTCGTATCATGTGACGTAATTATATAAGGGAGTCTGTTTGCGAGTAATTAAAAATAAGACGCGACGTCTCATGTTTTGGCGTCTTCTTTGCTTGGTTGGTGAGTTGGTCTTGAGTCTTGTATTTTTGGTATGATATGAACACAAATATTTCTTTGGGAATCTGAATATCTACACTTTGAAATAATTATAGGCTGAGCTAGCTTAAAGAGTGTACACTTATTAGCAACAATCTAACTGTTGTCAAAAGCGATTGCAATAATGATGATAAATTATTATTATGGTTGTATTTTGGTAGGACTATTGTTTTACTTGTTATAGAAATCTGTAACAAGATTTCTATATGCATTGACACTGGCTCAACATCAAATGGAATGCATGGATTTTTAATTCTCATCACGTAAGTATTAAGTACTCAAAAACTGTACCTGTCGCAAATCTGACGTTAGGAATGAAAATTTATTAAAATCTGATAATAATTAACCTCAAACAATGTTTAGTCCTGCCTGAGGTAGGTTACTGGCTTCGAAGGAAACTAACGTTCAAATATTTACGTTACACATTCATCTATTCCTAGACAAATATTTGTCGAAAATCATCGTCTACTTACTGGTCTCTCCAGGTCTGTAGTGGTGGCGAGCTGGCCGAACAATAACATCCCTGACTGGTCCAAGCAGCTTGATGACGCTGTGACTCTTGGCAGTACACTCCTCGTTGCCAACGCAGCCCACCGTGGTGTGGAGGGTGCAATGCGTGGCTGGTGATGACGGTATCTTCAAAGGGATTATGCCGTAACCTGAAACAATGACATAGACTATATTATTTGCTTGGTTGGTAAGAATTGATTTAAAATATAGACCTCACACTTTGTTTGAATCTGTAGATATTTAGTATATTTTCGATATTTTAATACTGCAGGCACCTTAGGATTGAATATTGTATTAACCTACACTATCTTACAAAAAAATAAACAAAATTTTGCCATAATGTGTTTGCTATTTTGACAGGTCATCGAATTACGAAATGTTGAAATTGTTCTCATAGATTTATTTAGGTAAATCAGGCCACTAATCATCAACAGATTAGCATTTAGCGAATTGTTATTGAAATAACTAGTTAATGTGGTTTTCGCGCCGTTAAATCAAATTATTTAACATCACATAGCATTGTAATCGCGTAAGGTTCAATCGAATGCTTGTTCGCGCAATCGAGGGAAGTCATTCGAGAAGTCAACATCTTACACATTTGGAACTTCTCCAAGTATTTTAATATCTGGTATTATGAAAATACGGTCATATAAGTATGCATTTTTGATAATATATAATTGATTGTAAATTAACCTAAAAGGTTTTTCTGTTCTAGTCCCATTATGAATATGCATTTTATTTACACTTAATACATTTATTTGAGTATTTTTTCAAAAATTACGCCATTTTATAAGCATATGTTTTATTTATAAAACATGGTATTTTACATACTTATCATTCTTCTACGTTTTTTCTGGAATATAGGTACTTCAGACCTACTCCAAAGATAGGGAAAGTCTGGTGTCCAACAGTTGAACAAAAAGAGTTGCCAGATGCATAAGTCATCCTATCTTAAAGTAATTTGCATTTTCCACAATCCTGGCGCGAATCGTTCCACATTTTAATCGTATTCAGTTCATTCAAGTGCTTGTTCGCGCAATCGAGCGAAGTGATTCGAGAAGTCGACATCTTCCACATTTGGAAACACTCCAAGCGTTTTTTATT
>DWPV01005227.1:0-12671 GCA_018251915.1 Urbanus proteus proteus
GGTCCTTGGTTCGATTCCCAGCGAGGCGGAAATTTGAATGATGAGTTTAAATTTCCGTACTTGGTCTGGGTGTGTCCTTGTCTTGTGTGTTGTCGTTGGCACCCACGACACAGGAGAAAATCCTACTTGTGTACTACTACACAAGTGGAATTAAATGGTATTAAGAGAAGGATAAACAATATAGGCCCAGTTTCGGAATGAGCAACGAGCAGTATGGTGCGGCTCTATTTGTTAACATGTTTTTTTTTTTATAAAAAGTGTACAAGATATTAAAGATAGACTTCCGCGTGGCGAAGTTATTATACAGGTCTGACACGAAATGGGTATCAGGTTCGATCCCCGGCTAGACAGCTATCTAAATGCTGAGTTTTTGTGTGAGTCTTTGTGTGTTAATGGTACTCCGTATACAAGAAAAATTCTAGGAATTACTTGAGAACAGACATTTAACAACTGAAGAAGCGTATATTTTTTCTTATTGAACTAAAATACAGCTCTTTTGAAGTGACTGCTTAATGGTAGCGATTTTAACAACCATTTTCACCTATGGCATTCCACGTTATTAATACAAAAGTGCGAATCCAGTTTATGCGATTTAAGCTTCTGGCTATACCTAAGTTAAGGGCTAAGTTATAAACTATTATTTATCATACTCTTTAAACTGTAATACAGAAGAGCTTTTAGAAGATTGAAGGAACAAAGGAGCATACAGTCCACCTGATGGTCATCTTCGCTCATGCATAATTATGTACACCGGCCGATTGTGCAGTATGGTAGGTCTTGAATATATCACTCCCTCCGTAGATGTTGTAGGAGTCGACTAAGGGAAAAAGTTCTCATGTATAACATTAATACTTACTGCAAAGTGACTATTAGCACATACCCCCATTAGGGGAGGCCTATGTTCAGTACCTCAAAAGGCTGTTGGATGGATCTAAACTGGTATGTTTAATTGAAATGAGCTGGTAAGAGTTGAAACGTAGCCGACTTAAATAAGTCGTCATTTTTTATTTTAATGTCAAAGTAACAACTTTTTACTAAATGCATATGAAAGTATCTATAACAAAAATGCAATTAGATTGTCTGTCTGTCGGTCTATCTGTTTGTTTGTTTGTTTGTTTGAGGTACCTAATCTTGTAAACGGCTGGACCGATTTTGACAGGACTTAAAATATTGAAAAAAAAAAAACCATTAGTGGGCGCTTCACGCGCATGCGGCCGCCGTCGCGGGATGGCCGGGTATCAGTTATGTTTAAATATGTATGCCTATCAGCTAGTAAACCTATAAAAATATCCCACAAGATTACGGTCGATTTATTCCTTGATTACGTGTGTAGAGTAGTTTCAAATAACTTTCGTAATTTCACTATACAATTGTGTCACGATTCATAGAACATACCCTCCTTATCTCCAAAATAAATGAGATTTTAAGGGTGGTAGAACCCTTCTTAACTCGACTCCGGCGTCTGATCCGTCCCAGCTGTTGCTACCTCATACCAGCGGTGTGAAGCGCTGTTGCTTTCTTCTAATGACGTGGTAAGGGAGATATACTTATTCAAGACGCTCCAACTTAGTCTTTAGGTAGGTAGCAACACATCTGTAGTCGACATCAGGAAGGGCTTTAGAAACAAAGATTAGTCTTATCTGGAGTCGATGACAGACTTCCATGGCCAACAGTCACCACCATCAGGTGGACTCCATGCTTGTTTGTTATTGCTTCATAATAAAAAATGCCATGATGTATGGTCAAACATGGAGAGACGGACAGAATTATTACAAGGACTCCGTTTTGCCTTTTAGCTACGGTACCCTTAGTACCAGCTATATTCAAAAATATTTTATGAATGTAAATGTAAAATACCATAATACTTACCTTATACATATGATATATTTTGTAAGTTCTCCCCTGATCGTCCGCGGTGGTTTGAACCGTTTCCATTTTGGCTCATCGACTCTATGCGCGTTCACTGACTTCCAAATACAACGGTCCATTTACTAATGTATTTCTTAATAGTGTTGTTGTCACTATTTCTTGTTTACAGTTGGTGTAATTCTAGTGTAATCATGTAAATTGCACAAATATTTCTGGGCTGGAGTAAACTACTCAATAGCGTTTAGTAATTACAAGTTAAATAACTAAGTTTAAAAGCCGGTTACTATATTAGGCATAACAAAGTTAAGTGTTTATTTTTACGCAATATTACATTTGACTATTTTAGGAAAATAGGTACTAATTGTAATTTTATGTTAAAACTATGTTTATCACTTAAACTGGTATTCTACCTAGTATCCTAAAAATCTATCCTCTTACTATATTTATTTGAAGAATATTTGAACAAAATATTGCTAATAAAATACTACATAAAATTATTTAATAATAGAGTTCGATAAACTCACAAAGTTCATCAGCAATTAAATACTTTACGCCTAATAAAATAGTTATTGTTTGCGATGTACAATACAAGTTCGTTCACGAGGAAATATTGCAGCGATCGTCCGTAATTACTGTTTTATCAATGAAGGTGGGTACGCGTAAAGGTGTCGTCACCGTCAGGCGAGTTGGCACGTGGCCGGCACGCGGGCCCGGCGCAGCAGGATTTACTTGCGAATCCGCGAGGGAGCACCCGCCGGAAACCGAGGTGTACCGGGGCTCCTCGAGTACAGAGAAGTGGCGGCCCGCGGCGCGACTGCCCTCCCGCCCCGCGCCCTGCCCCCCACACACCCGCACATGCACTCCGCAGCCTTCGTCTCCACGCCACCGCTCACCCCGCATACTATGTTCGCCTTAATCGCGAATTAAGGTCCCATTAATGTTTTCTGTTTAGCTTAAACCTTAATTTGATGTTACTCGTTACTGTACCGCACATGTAGAGTCGTAATAGCATCGCCTTAATTAGATGAGACCACTGATAGGGAAGAAGGGTTTGGCAAGAAAAGCTCAGAAAGCTTCCACATTTGTCGACGATTGCTCTCGAATTTCAAACCCGACTAATCAAAATTGATTAATATATTTTTCTAGTAAATATTTTTCGGCAGTTATCGTGCGACATTAGTACTAATGTGTATTAAGGTAACTACCATGCTTTTCTAGTTGTCATACATTTCATGTTTTGGATTTCATGGTATCTTTCTTCATCAAGTTTCGGTATGTCAGATACTTAATAATTGAGAACGAAAGCAATACAAAATATCAAAGCAATAATAATGAAAAGTATAATAAATATTCGACAATATATGTAGAGTAATAGCGGCCACTTATACTAATGATAAGTAATGTTGGGTTATCCCAACTGTCATTTACAATAATAGAAGTGATGTTGATTAAATCCATATATGAACTTATTTTTTTTATTCTTTTCATATTAAGGTCCCTTCTTCTTAATATGACAAACCAAATGATTGGGACAAGTGTAATTTTTATATTATCAAGCACTTTCATAACTATTACACGTAGATAATCTCCTCTTAAACCTGCTCTTTGATCTTCTGCTAATCCTTAAATGGCGTATTCAACGAGGGTATGTTACAGAGCACAAGACTCGCAAATAGAAGGCCTCTAAAGGCTGCGTACTGATACCAGTAACCCAAGGTAAGATGGACTTACTATCTGAGGAATGTAGATTCCACGTCCATATCACCACGACATTCGTCGGCGTACGGTGAAAAGGATTCCGCGACGAATACGACAAACAATGAGCGTATAATTGCCGCCAAACCAGACCAGTAGTCAGGTGTGTTGCTTTGTTGTTCTGACGTCGTTGGCACGTGGTGTGTAGTAGTTGCAGCATGTTACGGTTGTTTTGAGTGGGTCGGTCTATTTGTGGTGACAGGAGAAGCGTGGGTGCCGCGTGTACCGAGCTGGAGTGGCAATGACCTTGACACTAAGCGAGTGGCCTTGGGTAGCACGTGGCGGCTGACACCCGCTGTCTGTTGTCGGAACGCCGCCGCCGCCGCCTTTCCCAGGGGAGCCTATTATGGACCTACCCTCACTTAATCTTTGCAGTTCTTTTTAAGTTAATAGGAAATTGTGTTGGTTTATTTTGGTATTATACTGTTTGTTTTGTTAATAAATTTAAATAAATTATTTTTTGTTTGATCTAAGTATTTTTTTCATTTACACCAAGATAAATTGTAAGGTAAGGATCCCTCCTTAGATATACATATAAATGATAAAATATAGCTATAAAAGGTAAATTCTAAATAAAACCAGAAATCATAAATATCTTATATATTAGTGTGTAGTTGATGTATTATATTTTTTAATTTTTCCCTACATTTCTTAATAAACATTCATTACATTTTACAAAAGTCTCACCTAATAATGAAAGGAGGCCAATATGCCTCATCAAACCGCTCTACTGTGATTTGGTAGAGTTTCAATTGAATAAAATGCAATATATGTCTTACTTCATTAAATGTTCCTATATTAAAATGCATTTAAGGATAGACACACGATTATCAAATATAAGGGTACAAGTACTTTGAATTTTGAAATTTGTGCTGTTTTGTAAAATTAAAACATAACAAGCTACATGGTAGTCATATCATTAAAACACAATGTTTTAGCTAAAAAAAAACAATTGAATAGTTTAAAATATTCGCAAGGTATGTCCATTGAATGCGAATGTTTGAATGGGTGCGATTCAGAGCGTCGGCGACGTGCGGCAGCGTGTCGAGTGCGGTCGCCGCGGGGCGGCGGCGAGCGGTAGCCCCCGCCCGATACGTTTACGAGCCGACACTAACTTTACTGACCCCGCCCGCACTGAGCCACAGCCCTGTTTATATCCCATCTCAATGAAAATAAACACCACGCTTTTTGCGAAACGTCTTCGGTAACCCCTTAACCGATTTTCGACAACGGATCATTCGAGACAATCAGGCGTAGAGGCCGTAGAGTTGTCGAACTTTGGGGAGTTCCGTTACACTGGATTATGCTTTGGTTGTATGATACGATAACTCACGAGTTGACACTAACTTTAATGACCTCGTCCGCACTGATCCATCATCCCATCTCAATGAAATTAAACACCACGCTTTTTACGAAACGTCTTCGACAACCGATCATTCAAGACAATCGGCGTATAGTCATCGTAACTTTAGGGAGCTACGTTACACCTGATCATGTTTTAGCTGATATGATACGATAACTTACGAGCCGACGCTAACTTTAGTGACCCCATCCGCACTGAGCCACGTCCCTGTTTATATCTATCCCAATGCAAATAAACACCACGCTTTTTGCGAAACGTCTTCGGTAACTCCTTGGTCTATTTTCGACCTGAGATCATTCGAGACAATCAGGCGTAGGTAAAGTAACTTTGTTTGTTCATTGTAACTTTGGAGAGTTCCGTTACACCTGATCAACTTTGGCTGACATGATACGATAACTTACAAGCCGACACTTTACTGACTCCGACCGTACTAAGGCATAGCGCTGTTTATCAATGAAAATAAACAACTCGCTTTGTTGCAAAACGTCTACGGGTACATCCAGCCGATTTTCGACAATTATCTAAGATAATGTGGGCCAAAATTGTCGTAAGTTTTTTGTTACTTTACGCCTGGTTTCATATTTTGGCTAATATGATACAATCTTTTACAAGCTGACACAAATTTTACTGTTTCTGCATACACTGAAGTAGAGTTCTGTTTGTATTCCATCTCAATGTAAACAAACATCACGCCTTTTGCAAAATGTCTTCGGCGACCCCTTGCCCATTTTCGAAGACGGATCATTCAACGGCAAGTGGGAGTTAAAGTTGGGGAAGTTACTTTAAGCTTGATCATATTTTGTTACGGAAAAAATAGTCTGCCTGTTATCTGTGAGAACGTAATGGTAAAGGTTTTATTGGGTATTCGAATATTCGTCTATTCTTATTATCAATTTAGTCAGCGTAAAAAAGTTTTTTTTAATGGATTCGAGATGATTACATCAAACCATTGTTTCGATTTAACGTTCCATCCATAACATCTCGTAGTTGAACACGTGAGCAATGCACGCGTGATTTATCCACACAAAACATCCCATGAGGATTTGTGTAGATTTCGCGAGTAAGTCACGGCACTGAGTTGTTTACAAATGTTGTCCCTACATACGTAATGCGAACATAAACGAGTTTGTCAGCTGTGTAAGGGTCAGCCCACACTAACATCCGGTCTTACTGTGTTCACGCTCTGGGAAATTTCCGGCACTCCACTGAAATTTTATTTCAACAAATGAATTTTAACTATTTATATATTATTAGGTGAATTTCAAAGAATTTCCTTTTACAAAAATAATGTAGAATCGCATCTGTAATTGACGTCAGATAAAACCCCAGTTGTATACAGGTTGTTTACAGGTGTCCAGTAGTGACCTCTTGTGACTTACTATCATTTGGATGTTCGTTTATAATTGTACAAGGCACGGTAAGTATTTTTTATAACATGGAGTAGCGAACAAGCATGCAGTCCACCTGGTGGTAAGTGGCCACTGCCGCCCAAGAACATTTGTAATCAACACCAGACACGAACGATACACCCTTGAGGTTTAAGTTGGTGCGCCTCGGATGAGTATATCCATACCACGACTTTCAACGGGTGACGGCTTTCCCTTAGTACACTTTTTAAATCAGAACTTACTCAAGGTATTACGTTGGCGTTCGGGGCATTCGCAGGCTAGCAATGCATTTATCGGAGATAGCTTATAGATGTATGGCAATCGACTATTGATTGCTAAACGCTCTCGTGCTACTTACTACGCCCTCTACGAGCCTCGCTAACAGAATTAATCCTACTAAAAATATTTGACTGAATGTGAACTTGTGCCGAAAATGTAACACAAAACTGTGTAACGGTGAGTATAGACCCTAATAGTGCGTGTGAACGCTACGATGGATCGGGAGCTTCGGGCGATGCGCGGCCGATCACGGGATAACCACACAAATCCGGAATAAACGATTTACCTCGTGAAAAAGACAACCGTTTTACACGTATTAGTTTTATCATTTTAATGACTGAATGGAACTTGGTTTAGCAATGTGTACAATATTAGAAGTTGCTTTTTTATTTTGTATCAGTTCTTATTTTTCATTTCAATAGTAATTAATAAAAATATTACAATTTACCATTTTGTGTTTGCTTTTTAATTAGCATTAAAATATCTTTAAAATCTTTATATTATAAGGTTAAACTGAACTGTATAAGAGACATGCGTAATAATCCGTTGAGTGTAAAAATACGTGAGTTTCACAATAAAATGAATTGGATTATATCTAAAGAACTTGTAGGAATACAATTTACGAAACAAAATCGTTTGTGTGGTTTTCGTAGATTTCCGGAACAAGCTTCAGATGCAAGTTTCAAGCTATCAAATGGTTGTACGATTGAATTAGCTCATTGCTTGCCAAAGTCTTCGAGAATCTGCGAGGTCCGGGCGGTCTAGCTTCGAGCCGTTCTGAATGGACGAATCAACTTGCTTTTTGTATTGTCCGCCACTTTAACTGATTGTTTGTTGTTGGTATATTGTACACAGGTATAAAAGTGTAAGAATATTTATTTCGGTTATACTTCTTTGGCGACAGCGATTTTTAAACTTATGGCTAATCTTCTGCGACCTACCTAACCCTTCTACCTAAACAGAACATATGAGAAGTTATACATATATGTCAGTTTTCTCATTTTCTCATTTGGAGGTGGTTGGCAACGTCACCATTTATTGTCGTCAGTTAGAAAGGTTCCTAAAAATACATATATCAATATGTTCTGATTTTCGGGGTTGCATTTTGAAGGAAAACAATAAATTGAAATAAGAACTTTTAAATGTTTTTCTTACATAAATAATCAAATAAAGTTAAAGGATAATATAGATTTTTCTATGAAAGTGTATAGGTAGAATTCCTCACCGTTATCTCTACAGAACTGACCTTAATAATATGGAGCCTCATAGTCTACAGACAATCATACGAGTAGTTTACAGAGAACCTAAATGAAAATCCAAATTTTCTAAATAGCCACGGTAAACTCTGCATGTCCAATATTTTCATTAAAAGTATATTTTTCTAAATTAAAATTGTGGGTAAATTAAATTTAAACAAACTAATTGACATGAAATTGAATTTAATTGAAATTAGAAAAGACGTGGACACATGACCTAAACAATAACGAGATTCTATAAGATAGACATTATGCCAAATTATAAAATTTGGTAATATGTGTATAAAATCGACGTGCTTAGGTGAATGAGATGAAGTTACGACGGGACATGACTTTACACGGGCGGAGTGAATGAGCGCGCTAACTCGCTTTTTGTACGTTGCGTGCTGATTGCCTGCAAACATTCGCAACATGTTTGTTATTTTTGGTTTTTGTATTATTTTTACGTAACTTTATTGAGATTTAACAATAGTCCAAAGTTTCAGATGATAAACGGTAAAATCGGAAAGTAAGTAGAACGGTGCCTAGTGGTTGGATGTAGAGTCATTTAAGAGCAGTAATATTTGCGTGTGACTATTTACTACTGAATAAAATTATAGGTAGTTACAAATATTGTTTTTTTTACGTTATTAGGTAATTATATACAATTAGAATATACCAGCTTCTTTGGTATAAGTACAACACCGTAGTAAATGGCTGTGTTAAGACGAAAACATTTACCTAAGGGTAACAATGCACGTAAGATCGACTACATTGGATACCTATTCACAATAAAGAAGGTTTTAGATGCACGTGAGTGGCGATGACAGAGTAGATGGTTTCATATTAATGAATGGTTGTACCTATCGTGTGCTACTATCTATTTTATTATAAACTAATAATAAATATGTATTTACACTGACTTAATTAAAATACATCCCCCAAGGAGGTCCATCAAGATAGAGCCAAATACAAGCCTAGTTGACGATGCATGTACTTATAATTGCAGTGTTAAATGCTTAGGAAGAGTATTTATGGAATGTTTTATGTGGTTACTCCGGCGGCACCACCGTCACACCTATTTCTGCCTTATAACGGCAGTGTTAAGCACTGCTGTGTTCTGGTCTGAAGAGTGTGGTTAGGGAGGCATACTTATCCGAGGCGTTCGAACTCAGTCCTCAGGGGTAGCAAGATCTTATCTGGGGTTGATAATGGATGTCCATAGGCGGCAGTGGTCACTTACCGTCAGGTGGACTACACGCTCGTTTACTACTTCGTAGCAATAAAAAAGATAAAAAAAATCATAAAAAAGTGTGGTAAAGATTCGTGTAATGCGTTCAACTTAGTTCTCAAGAGAAGAAGCGTATTTGCTATTGACTTCACGAATAAATCCTGTTCTATATTAAATTGGATACAGATGTCCAAGGATGGTGACCATCTACCATCTGGTAGATTGCATGTTAGTTTGCTACTGTGTATCATAAGAAGCAACATCAGCATCACCTCTCTGTCTTTCCCACTTCTGAGCATGTGTCTCCTTTTGGAAAGGTCAAGAAATAGTAAGATTTATGCTATAATCTATTAAACTAATCAAGTGGTAGGTAGTGTGGGTAGTGGTGGTAGGACTACACACACTTAAAAAAAAAACATGTTTTACTTGACGGTTAACTTCATATATCTTCAATATACAGGGACAGTATTTCGGTATAGTCGAGAGAAGAATGTGCTGGAAAATTGTCTAACTGCCATGTCAAAAACAAAATTCACGAAAATTAAAAAAAAAATTGCAGGCAGGAGTGCTGTGTTTGTTTATTTTATGATATGTCTACTAGGACGAAAATGTACGATAAAGATGAAGAAATCAAAAATATTGTTTGTAGGTATTACAAAAAAATCTTGATCATCTGAATATACCCGGCGCATCCTAGATGAAATAGAACCATCCAATGAAACAGAGATGAAGTTGGCTATGTAAATAAAATCAGCTGATTGGGAAAGTTTACAGTTGAATTAATGTAGCTTTTGATAAGCTATTTTCTGAAATTTTAATATACTGATCTATATTGGACAAATCTAAGTCAAGGGGTAATTATCACTTACAAGCACACAGCATTGACCAATCCCCGTGCCGAGCAGTGTCGGCCGTGCACATAAATAAATTTAGAAATTATTGTTAAAAGTTGAAAAATACCTGAAATATAGTTTAGCAATAATTGCGTGTTGCAGATGTGTGTTGTTGGACGGGCATGGATTCAAGCTGACTTACATACGAGGCGATCATTTTAGTCCTCAGAAGGAGCAACCTCAGGAGTAGATCTTTTATTCTATGTAGAGTACGTTGAAGATATCCATGGGTAGCAGGGACCACTTACTATCAAGTGGACTGCATGCTCGTATGCTACTTTAATTTCATGAAAAAGTGCAGACACTATGTGCTGACTATTATAAGACATGCAAAGATTTTGAAAAAAACAGAACTGTCAAATGACAGAGTGCTATTTACTTTTCATAATTTTGAAGTAGCTAACGAGTATGCCTGGGTTAAGTATCCCTTACCACACCCTTCAAATCAAACCCTTAACACATGCAGAAATAAGTTGCGGTGATGTCGTCTGTGTTGTACCTTAAAGAGTTCTACCACCTCCAGAGTCTAAATAGCGCCATTTAGAGAAGGCCTATGTCCAGCAGTGGACCTCAAAAGGCTGATAAATGAACTACATGCCACTTTGCTACTTTCACATTAAAAAAAAATGGTTGAACTTAAATAATAAATAATGAAAATGAAGAACAAATCTAATCTTGTCATCTATTCTAATATCCTTTTGTATTGTAATAATTGGTATTCTAACTTTCTCTGTTGATGTGATCTTGGCAATGTGATTGAGTTTAATATTATTCTGTACAACGTCAAGCGCTCACAATTTAATTATTTGGGGACATAATAGCGACGACGCGAGGTCGGTCCAAAGATAGATGAAACTCAATATAAACAGACATTTTAACTAAAAATTAAATTGGGTGAAAGAAAATATATTTCGTTGGAGATTTGACGAAATAACTGTCGCTTTGTAACGAGCACATTTGTAAGTATTGAAAGGTGCTCAATCGAAACACTCATTCGTGTACGCGTATGTGAGCATCCGTAATGAAATTCAGAGCAATCTAAATGCGATATAGATAATATAATAAAATAAAATTGCGATGCGAATTCGTGAGAAAATTTAAATAAATGACTTTTCTGTTTGCACATAAAAAGAAATATATTGCGGCACAATGAATGTTGGGGGTGGTGGGTGGTGGGGACAGTCGCGGGCGGACGAGAGACGGCTCCGAGGAAGGGGAGCGGGCTGAGGGGTCCGGGGGGTGACCCACTTTAACGGGACAAGTAATATTACTTTTTACTTTTAGGTAACTATTTCACATTTTATCGTAATAATAACATATAGGAAAAATGTCTTCTTCAATTTATTTATTAAAAAATACTTATATAATATTTTCTGGAATAACACTTAGGTAAACAGATAAGTTTTTACGTATCTGACTATATCCATATAGTACAGTATTTTAGAGAGTTGTACAGTTAGTATCTGTGGCCCTTTTTGGGTTCAATGACCGGGCTGTTATGATTAACTTACTATTTATAGTTAAACAGAATTGCATGCCTTACTATTTTTAAAGAATAACACAATTTATTGTTTACTAAACTATTCAGTAAAGTTTACGATTATGGCAAGACAAATGTGTATACCTATTTATTAAACCTAAATCTTTATGAGAATCTTTATTATGTGTATGTACAATGGAGAAAGCCTCATCATCATTTATTTGGAACGAATAGATATCAAATCGTCGTATTCAGACGAACAGATAGATGTTTTGGGAAAATCAATTTGTAATGAGTACAAATATAATGAACTAAGTTTAATAAGGCGTTTTTTTTATTAAATTCGTTTAGAAAAAGAGCATGCAGTCCGATGGATGGTGAGTGGTCAATGCTGGCCCATGTCATTCGTCAATAACTTCATACAGAACAAGTGTTCTATCTCAAGTCAATCACAAATGCCTAGCTACTCCCGAGGGCTGCCGAGATGGTCGTCTCACATGAATGTGAGCTGCTAACCACACCCTTCCATCGAAATGCAAGAACCTCTTCACGGCCTTCACGCTAGAAATATTTTGGCGGTAGTGCCTTCCCGGTCGAACCATACTCGTTCTACCACTTTGCATATTATTACAATTGCTATTTTTGAACAAAATGTCACTCTGAAAAGTG
Organism: Urbanus proteus proteus; assembly: GCA_018251915.1. Classification (NCBI taxonomy): domain Eukaryota; kingdom Metazoa; phylum Arthropoda; class Insecta; order Lepidoptera; family Hesperiidae; genus Urbanus; species Urbanus proteus. The sequence goes on from DWPV01005227.1 coordinate 12,163, forward strand.
TTAAGATCCAATTGTGTCCTACCAAAAATACTTTGGCTCTATAGCTTTATATTATAGATATTAAATTCACTAAACACTTTATATCATGTACAGTTATCAAAAATGAAATGTATTGATCATTGATATTTATCGTTTTAAATCATATTAATTATGTAAATTAGAAATTAAAATAATCAATTGTAAAGTAAGGACTTGTCTTAATGCTGCACTAGTGGGTAACACTTACTATATTGTAGTCCCTCTGTTCAAAAGTTCAAAATGTGGTAACACAGACGTCGATATTTTAATCAACTCAGAGTATTGTATTTATAATTTCACAATAGATTCGTAGATTATCGCAAGCAGTCCCTTGTACAATTTAATGTAATCGTAATTCTGATCTAAACGAACGCCATTATTGACATAGCTTGTTTGTGTGGATTGTGTGTGTGGAGGTATTCGGCCCCATTCTCATGTTGTGAAGCAGGGTGTATTATTTGTTTGAATTAATTGTGTTTTCCTTTATACTT
>DWPV01005228.1:0-12671 GCA_018251915.1 Urbanus proteus proteus
TCACTAGTATCGTATTTTATTTTATAGTACGCGTGACATAAGTCCGCTCGCACGCGGAAAGGCGTGCGTAAAGTGCGAGCTTAAGTCACAAAGTTCTATAAAATAATATACGAAAGTCGTGTCCTAAGTTATTATTGAATGGCTTTTGGTGCCCTCGCTGCGCTCGGGCGCTATCATCGCGCCGTGGAATAATAGGCTACTTAGGTCACACGTATCGTAATGTACTATTATGTTTTAAATAAAAGCTTTACTTGATCATCGCATAAAAACAGAATGTATCTCACAAATAATACATGCTTTATTTAATAAGATTCTTAAGTTATAAAATAAAGGATTTTAATATTGTTATTGACACTAACGTAATAATTTACAACAGAAAGGCCTTTAAATAGACACTGAATTAACCGACTTGGTACCTATTACATGGATCTCATATTTTTTACGAAAGAAGAACAGAGTTGTGATACAATTTTTTAAAATATGTTATGTTTTTGATGGCATTTTATTATTATTATATAATTAAAAAGAAGTAAAATAATATGTCGCGAAATGTAAATTGATCTATTTTGGTTTACATTATTATCTTATTATCGTCGCAGTCACTTATTATTGTTTTCAAAAATAAGAAACTACCATTTGAATCTTATTTTTCGCTAGGTTATCATGTACGAGGTACGTAGCTTTTTTAAAACCTAAGATTGACCAAGTAAATGGTGGAAAAACTTCGAATCTTAAATAACTCAGATCATTTCGGCCTCTTATTTCTAAGAGTTGGTAAATCTTAAGATTTACCGGTAGGTCTTAGGATTCACCTCACTTCCGACTTTTACAGTATGATCTAACGAATTTTTTACTTTGCTTCAGTCACATTAATAATATATACAATATACATCAACAACAATCATAAATAAAAAATCTAAAGGCTTCACATTCTTGCTTTTTAACCGAATTCCTAGTATTGTTACCGGGATTGTAACGTATCACGTTTTCAAACGGAAACGTTATTATTGGAATTATAGATTTATTTCATCACAAAATTCCACTACATTTTCAGTATTGACAACGATAGGTGGGATGAAATAATATAGAACTTATATACAGCGTCCATTCTATGCGTTATTCGGATACGAGCTATGTTCCAGTAAACACACGTGAAATGCGTACGGTGCAATACGTATTATTTTGTAATAAAACATAAGCTCGTATTATTAAAATGTTAAAACATGATATTATTAATCGTATATTCCGGAGGCGGTACGTATTTTGTATTGCGATGTAGCAAAAGTACTGTTAATTTTACGATTTAGTTGTCAATTTTGTAAATGTACTTTAATTATATATTTTTTTAATTTTACTTACTCCGTGTAATTTTACAACTGCATTTCCAAGTGTCAGTAACGTTCAACATTGTTTTATTGGACAATGGTAAAAATGTGTGTAATTTTATTCGGAAATTACTTGCCTCGATTGACTTTATTTAATTTCACTTTTCCAAATTACAAAATCGGAATACGAGTGACTCTCGATTTACCGAAGTTCGTCGGCAGTTTTATTTTTGTTTTGGATTTTGATCCGTTTCTGCAATTGCGTTACGTGGGTTTACGGGGCGGGGAGATTAGAATAGAACCCTTTGTTCCTTCTACATTATGTTTATTATCTACTATTATTTAAGTTTTGTTTCAAATGTGTTATTTATTTAAAGTAACATTGCATACTCATCTTATTGTATATGTACTTATATCCTTTTAATTGTTTTATTTTACAAGTTTTCTAACATAGCTTATGCAATTATCTTTAACTTTTAAAAATTGTTGGGCGAACAGCTTCGATTTAAAACCTTTAATGATCGCTTTTATTCGATCCATTTAAGTGTTTCAAAGTTGGCTCTATTCGCTGGCGATTTTAACGCGAAGGCTTGGTGAGCTGTTGAGTGATAAAGTCGGTTTTGAATTAGGCTGCTAGAGGTAGCGCCGCGCCGCACATCGAGCCGCGTGCAGAAGTTGAAGCAGAAGGAGGAAGAGGACAAGGCCAGGGCACATGACGCGGCCGGGGAGAGCGCCAGGGACGACCAGGACCGCGCCCGCGAATTCAGAGCCAAACGCCGGAATCTACTCAGGTACCCCACTCTTTAATTTTATATTAAGCAGGCGGTCGGATTGGACCGGAAACGAATGTGCATAATTGTCTTCCCTTAAGCGCATGTACTTAAAACTAGCGAGGCAAATAAAAATGCCTTCGTTTTATCTACTTATATGTACTATCCACATGTGTATAGGGTAAGTACCTATTAATAAAAGAGGTGAATGTACTTTTCGTAGATTTTGTGATTGATTCTTCAATATTTGGGGAATCTATAAATTGGCTTGAAAAAAAAATCATTTTTATTTATAGTCTAATATAAAATAGTCTAAAGATAAATTAAAATGTGCGCAACACTTATTAACATCAAGCGGGATTTTAGCACCGTAGCAGGCATATATTGAATAACGCAGTTGTCTCCATCAATTTACTTGAAAAGTATCCTGTTATACAGGCATGTTTGCATGCAGTGGAGTGGATGTTTCCAGTGTGCGTGCAGGGGGAAATAGGAAACTATAAAGATTAGCGAAAAATGATGAAAGGACTTACGAGGCCGATTTTGGTAAAAACTAAAATTGCATAATCAGTTTTACAAAAATCTTATTACCTTAGCCGGGAATCCCATCCACGCACACTTGAAAATATCACTCTGTATACTCGTATTTAATCCATTGGATTAAGTGCGCCTAATATTAGCGTGGTGAATTTCTTTAGTGTCAGTGAAATAATGTGTATTTCGATAGAATTACTTTTAAAATAAATCGAACATCTTAGTAACTTTTACATAGTGTCAGGATTAATACTTGTTACGATTTTATATTGTGTATAGCAAAAGCACCAGTCGTTAACCTTCGTGCAAAACATCCGCTCCCGTACTTTGTAGGCGTCTTGTAATTAAAGGTGAAGGAAGAACCCGAATGTGCAGGCAGCTCTACAGCCACGTCTATTTCTACCCTGTAGTATCTGTACGACGCTGATGTATTTTGTATTGCTGTTGTGGCTTTACAACATATAAGTTAAACTGCTCTTTCACGATAACGTTGCGAGTCAGCCTGTAGGTATGCATAGTGTTTCAGAGCAGTTACAGGTCGGAATTTACTTAGAGCTAGTTATATTATGTATATGACCACATATGATGGAACCGGAAGAAAAGTTCACCAGGAATGTCACATGGAGATATATTGTAAGCTAGAATTAATGTCATCCCGTACAAGGAAGACCGTCTTTTAAAATGTCAATTTTTAAAAATATAGACCTTATTCCTTCCCTGCATGCTACTTTATTATTACCCATGGATAATACAATTAGTGTAGCTCACGCTGGGGTGAAAGGGTTTGCTGCGAGCTACATTTACCGAAACAGTCCGTTTAGAACGAACGGAATTTCGTTTTGTAACTGTTCAGAATGTAAAATCGTAAATTGTACAGTTTCAAAACTGGAGACGACTGCGCGCTTCTCAATAAAAAACATTGAAACTAACGGAGTCCTTTGTAAATCCCTAACAAAAGAGGAGCAAATGGAATTTATTCCCGTGCAGCACAAGGTAATAAAATATTTTCGCGGAAATATAAAATGAAAATTACTCCCCGAACAGCGATCCTTTGATTGATTGGTTGCAATTAATTAAAATATAGTATTTCACCGTTATGTAATTTTGTTATGTAAGTTACTTGTACGTTTGCTGACGCCTGTCGAAACTTGTATTTATATATTAAATACGGGATATTTGCAACGGATATTTGGAAAATTGATGTATACCTATGTAGAAAGTGGTTGGTCGCGAGCGAAGAGTGTTAAAAGTTAGGCCTTGTTTCCAACATTATTGACGTGCTGGACTGAATTACCATATACCTAGGTACTGAATATCCATACCTACCGATGTTACCAATAGCAGGTGTATAAAATACGTAACTTACATTTTATCATATACTTATACTAAATTATTGATCCGACGTGATCCGCCGCTTTTAAGCTTTAGGTCATTAAGTGGCGATAGATCTGTATTTCGTTCGATGTACTAACTCCCAACATACAGATCTAATTATGACGGATGCTGCGCTTCTCTACTGGAGTGCTATCGACGTGTTTTACCAAACTACAAACTCATCACACTTGAAAAACATAAAAACAACTACATCTAATAGTTTTCAGTAGATCTTAACTGAAGAGTTTTATAATTAGAATAATAATCTTCCGCCCACGTTCAACCCCGTACACGACCAAATATCTTCAGACATATATATATATATACATCCCATAATTGAAATACATTGCTCGACATGGTGTTTCTTATTAGGACTAGTTGGATGATATTTTTAAAATCTGTTCAACATATTTTAAAAACGATTGATTTATTTTATGAATGTTTATCTGATATACAGCTACCTTGTATGGATTCGTTTTGCAGACCTACAAAAGTACAAACATAGCGCAAGTTCAGTGATAGGCAATACGAACCTTCTTGTTATATTTCTTCATCTTGTTCTGAAGAGATTGCACTCGTATTACTAAAAGTCTGCATTTCCCTTTGTTAAAAACTTTTTACAGTTGTTTGTTTAGAAGATTTGTTTACTCATGGCACTGTTTTATATGTTGTGACAATTGTTCAGTATTTTAATCAACACATGAATGTGGGACTAAAAACGACTAGGTACACAGAATTTATACGATAGTTTTGAATGCAATGTTTTGAAATGTTTCAAGTACAATACGTATCGATCTCGACGAGCGCTACAGGTGTTTCAGATTGGTAGGTTTGAAATTGAAAGTATTCAGCTGTAGCTTGTCACTGTACAGTAGGAGGATTAGGTGATCTTAAATGAACTTATAATTAAGTGCTGGGAAGTAGAATATTAGAGAGTGTTGAAGAAATATGTTTATCAACACCAACATCTTAAGTGTTCAGTGTAATAACTTGACTTTTTATTGAGACATCTCAAGACGGTCGATTTCATTTTGATCACCTTGATGGATGTTGTAGTCTTCCGTGGTCATCCAAATGAATTTGATCCCACATGATCAAATGACATTAATGAATTGCTTTTAATCCTGCATATCACCAAAGCGTAATATATGTTTTTTCTTTATTCCAATTCCATTTAATCGGATCAAAACACAAAGGAAGGTATAAAATAATTTTAATAACTTTAAGTGCTACCCTTGAAACGACTTAACAGGAGCCCAGAAATGTACAACTATTTTAAAATCACAAGAGATAAACGCAATAGACTCTACAGGTATCGATTGGCGCGTTCCTAAGCCCCGCACATGAAATGTGGAATAATTTCCTTTGTTAATATTTTCCGATGCGTCATTACAAAACCATGCAATGTTTTCAAATGAAATTATCAGATATTTTTAAATGTAGAGGTTTCGATGAGTGAGTGGGTAGGTTCTTGACATCAGACAACCGTAGTTTTGTAAAAAACAGCGTGTTCATCCACAAGGCATTAACCGGCATTGTATTGGACAGACTCACAAGGCCCGAGAAATCGTGGCGGGCCGCGGAGCCAGGCTCATCGAGCCGGTCGCGGTCCGCCGGCCAGGGCACCTCCTCCGCTGTCCAGAGGTATGGCAGCGCCACTCGCCTGTCCTTTGTCATTGGGGATGTTCCTAATTGAATACTAACGTAATAAAAATACCGAAATGTTTATAGGATTGCTTACAAGAGAATAATGCCAAATATACTCTTACAAACAAAATTAATTAATACTTATTATAAATATAAATTACCGTTTCGGTTACAAATGCTGTTATAACTACTTGAATATAATTGTAAATAAATCCCAAACAGTGACTAATAATTGTGGTAATTATTTATAGATGAATATTTGTAAAATTAATTTTAATGGTACATTTAATTGTTAAAACCGACAATCCTATGTGAATCGAACATTCGGAACATCCCTAATATGTTTTTCACATTGTTTGTAATAATAATATTTCATCGAATACCTCTCCTCATTGTAACAATCATTCACGTACTTTATATTGTCGGAATATGTAACCGTGAAGCTACGCTTTTATGATTTCCCGAAATGCTTATTGCTGGAATCTAGGAACAATGCAGTATTTTGTTTATTAAATTTTATATAATATTGGGATCGGTTTTCACGAAAACGGATAAAAGCGGAGGCGAGTGACATAGCGGGTAGGGTCATTGGTCTATTCAAAGTGGAATCATTTGGTGTCGTTTTGATGATCTGAGACTTGATCACCTGGGTGATCCAAACTACCCAAAGAAAATTACAAAACAAATCACACAAACGGTGCAAACCTCTCAGACCACTCAAAACCACCCAAACTACCTAAAATAATTTAAACTATTCATATCTAACCACGACAACCACTTTACACCGTCCATACCACCTATACTATATAAGCGCATAAAACTACCCCAACCACAAATATCACTATCCTAACAAGAATTCAATTATTTTAATCCACATTAATTTATTTATAGGTAATCAAAGCATATCAAAAATTTATTTAAAAAAGTCGCCTATGATCAACTGCGATCTGCGACATTTAGACGCTCGTTTCATGTTTTCTACATAGGTGATCAAATGATACTAAAATATTACATTTTTGACGTAGAATTTGATCAAGTCTCAGATCATCAAATGACACCAATTAATTCCACTTTGATCACCCAGGGGATATCACCTGGGCCATCGAAGTGGAATAGACCGGTTCACTAGAGCAGAGCCGATATTGAGCTGCCTAGAGCGGCGGAGCTGGTTGAGCGCAACATTTTGCTGTGGAGCTCAGTGCAGCGGGAGATAGCGGGGAGGCACTCGCGCACCGCTGCTCACATCACGGGACTAAAACACTTCTCCCCGATTAACGATGGTATCCACCGAAAATAGGCAGAGATGAGATGTTGAAATAACGATACATATTGAAACTTTTCTCTCTCCACTCCCTTCGTCTTCGCATTCTTGGAAACCGGCTCTTACTTTTTACTTTTTTTTGGTAGTTCAAGCTGAGTAAGAAATTTTAAACTAGTTAAAAATATACCAATGGCTCCTAAACACCTTTATGTCGTGAAATATGTAGCATGGAAATTCATTTTGAAACATTATCGACTTCGCGAAATTATCGCGAAATTGCATGTGTCTGTTTACATTTGTTGCATTTGTATAGACTAGATAATTAACAGGATGGATTATTTACTTTCCTTTGACATCTGTTCTCGTTACAAGTCTGCGAGGGTTAAATATAGTAATATAGTGTTTTGTATTCTTTAGACGTTCCAAATCGACATCATCCGAATCGGGCAGCTCGGCGAGCGAGAGAGTAGCGGAGCCCCCAGAACCAGAACCAGAATCAGATCCAGAGCCGGAACCGGAACCAGAACCAGAAGCTGAGGCAGACCCGGAGGAGGAGGAGGAAGAGAAAGAAATGCCTCAGAAGCCGACGAAAGCGAGCAAGGGGAAAGTAAAGCGCTCGAGGAGTACCGCGAAGAAGAGGAAGCCGCCACCGCCGCCGCCGCCCGTGCGCGCCGGCCGCAAGACCAACAACTCGCTGGCGTCCGCCACCGGACAGATCCTCATCCCCGACAACGATGAGCCCGTCAACAGCACCAGGCGGAAGATCAAAACATCACAAATGTAATTATGTTATGTTCTTTGTCCTTACGCCCCACACACTCCCGACAGATATATATGCCGATGCATTGATCAGCTAACAAATGAACATCGGGTTCACTTCAAATTACCATTTTTACCCAAGTTTAAAAAAGGAGGAGGTTTCAGGTTCGGCTATATAACTTTTTATGTCAAAAAAGCTGCATAGTTAGGATTTCACAAAAATCGGCTTATCTGACCAAAACTTTTGAAACTCGAATGAGGCAGTGGTACTTTTTATTATTTCGAATACTAATCTTTATAGCATCGAATTTTCCCATCCACGCATACCTGAAAAATTCAGCCGGTATATTTTTTAAAAGCTACGAAGCCATTTAACTTGAATTCTACATTTATATGATAAAACCTGAGTACTTACAAGTTTGTTCAATATTATCACAAAAATATAGTTTTTTGACAATTGGTCTGTTGCTGAAGCAAATACCCAAGTAGAGTGGTTTTTAGGAAAGAAGTCCCGCGGAGATTTTGGGAACTAAAATAGCGGAAACCTTTGACACTTTTTGACATTGTTTTGGGTGTAGCCAGATGTATGTTTTTTTACTATTTAATTGCAAATATAAACATTACCGCAACAAAAATATAGAAAAATTGGCATACCAGAAAAGAACCATCCACAAGCAAAACAGTAAAAAAAAACTAATCGATTTTGACCCAAACGCTATTCGCCAAAGAAATCATCAATTTTATACAATGAGAAAAGAACAGTTCACCTTAACTACATAGCATTTCAAATATTGCCATATTACATTATTTGTGCTATCAGATTAAACTACAAGCGATACCAGTCTAAAAGGAAATGTTCATGTGGCCACTTCCCGCTACTCGTCAAGAGATGGGAGATGAGAGCCACGAGTATTCAGAATCACGCTATAGAAGTATTCTCAATACGAGACTGTCGGAGCTTTCTCTCGGAACTCTCCCTTTGCCAAATACAAATAGGCAGTTTGCAGTATAAAGTAACTGAAAACATTTCATTACTGTACAACAGCGCCGCGTCAAAGGGACTACTTTCGTGAAAAGGATTTGTAATGCGATTTTAGCGCTTTTAATATGACAGTTTGTAATGCGAGCATTCGATGTTCATTTGTTGGTAGATCAATGATCGGTAGGCGATATAGCCCGTAGGCAAGTCTGGAAAAAGTTATAGCCCATGGGTAGTTAGTTAGATATGAAATAGTATTTCGACTCGAAGTAGTACTGCTCTAGCTAATGTTACTTCGCTGATAGTGTGGACCTGATATACGAGTCTACTTTGTTCGCAAATGCTTGACACTGTCAGTTAAGTGACAATTTCTAGTAAGCTATAAGAATAGGTGACTGCAAAGTAATATTAGGGATGAATGATTTTACAAAGAATAAACCGTTACTTGTTTCAATATTGTGCTCTAGTTCATCATGAAAGAAATTAAGGCCAGTTCTAATTTGTCCCAGTGTTGGCAGAGGTCACTAATCATCGACGAGAGCATAAATGAGTTTTATGATGCTTTTTTCATAGAGAGATTTTGTTGAGTAAGATTTGGGCAGGGATTCGAACCCCCACACCGTATAACTTTACAATTACTTTACATTTGAGGGCGAAAGATTGAATGAGTATTTATCTAATTTTAATGGTAATATTGAATACGACTGTGAATAATAGTCGCATGACTTTGTCTCAGTTATGCTTATACCAGATTAGACATCACACATCTGCAACTTTAATGCGACATAAAATGTGAGAGAATAGTACATTACTAGCCTCGGTAAGACGCTTAACTGCTAGCTTTCCACTTTAGATAATATTGTTTAAGTGTCCATTTGTAAAAATCGTCACGACATAATTTCTTCAAAAGTACTAACCAATTGCAATCATTTCAATTTGCATACCTAAATGGCCACGAAGTAAGTGTGTGGAATTTTACTACACGATATCACTCTTAAATCATACATCATTTTATGTATCGCTTACAATGTATTAAATTGCGTGATTGCTGAACCTCATGTATCATAATACTGTAGTAAGTGTTTTTACATATGTACATCCACATACTGTAAGTGATGTAGTTATGTAAATCATTGTTTCTCAAATGCGGGGTTGCGGTTATGTCGTGGTCTCGTAGTCGCCCGAAACTATCGCCGCCGTCAAAGTTGTGGGGCTGAGTGAGCTATTACTTGCCATGCCGTACAAGCATGCCTTTAAAGTGATTGAGAAACAATGAATTAAATCAGTTTCATGTGGAAAGGCACTTAATATCATTTCAATTTTTTATATTCTTCATACGTTTTGAAATACGTAGAAGTGGTACCAATATTAGATACCTTGTATGCGATATTATCATGTACATTTTAGTTTCAGCCAAACGGAGGAAGATGTACAGACGGACATGTACAAAGTACTGGAGCAGCTCACTCTGCACGACGACGCGTGGCCCTTCATGGACCCCGTGGAGGAGGACTACGCGCCCAACTACTACGCGGTCATCCGCAGGCCCATGGACCTACACAAGATGGAGGAGCGACTCGACAAGGGCCTCTACACTGACTTCTCCATGTTCAAAGCAGACTTCAAACTGATAGTCAACAACTGCCGGCTATACAATGGCCAGGGCAATGGTAAGTCTAGAATAATGTTCATCTTCGTTACTTATTAGTTGTGATTCTGGTATAACACACAGTTCTAAATAAGGTATTCTTAATTTATGTGGAATAATCACTAAGGGCTATTTAGAATAAATTAAGGGCATTTACCGTTAATCCAACTAAAATTGAATAAATATGGGTCATCTCTAAGGACTAATGTGACATATACAAGTGTATGAGATCCAATGAACCGGAATGCATCATTGCTAAGCTAACATTGGCTTATGTAAGCACAAGCTAGTTCCAGTTATCAGAAACATCAATATTGTTAGATAGTTGGTATTTTCAGCCTTTGACGGATATACCTAAATATTGACATTAAGATTTCGTTTGACTTAATGTTATCCATAATCCAAATTACATTGATGCGTTTGTTAAGTTGGACACTGTTGAAACTGATGAAACTGAAGTTAACACTGATATATCATATTATATGCAGAGCGGCAGAGCGGTTACTATACCGGTCTTATAAGTAAAGGGTTCCAGGTTAGATCCCCGGCTAGACAGATATTTGAATGCTGGATTATGATAACTGTACTGGGTCTGGGTTTTTGTGTATTCTTCTTTGTGCTTTTATTCATGGCGCCCACGGCAAGAAAAAAATCTAATGTTGAAAGCATTATTATCAATATATCGTTGATCTCAGTAGTTTAGTTTAGTTAAGTGCATTAGTCAGGTACAGTATCGCATTCCGTGATTTTCAGAGTACACAACAATGGTGGACAGCCTCCAGGCCGCGTTCGAGCGCCTCACAGAGAAGTACATCCACCGGCCGTCGTCGTCGGACGAGGAGATCGCGGTAGAATACCAGCTGCCCACGCCCTCCAGGAAACACAAGCTCAAACACTCAGAATCTCCACCGCGTCAGAAACGCAAGAAGAGGAGAATCGAAACCATCGGTAAGCTTTGTCTCACGATTTGTAATATAAATATTATGTAAAAAGTTTTATGAAAATTCTAAAGCAATTTCTATTTTTTATTATAGTTATGTAATCAATGTTGTTGTTGAAAATTGATTTTATTCATACGTGATAAATATTCAGTTTCAGGAGACCTGGTAGGAATGAAAAAATCCGAACGGGACAGACTCTGCGCGCATCTAGACAGAGATGATGACGACGATGATATGGCTGGGAAAGTAAAGTTGGATGATGACGCTGAGGATGAACCTGAACGCAATGAAGATGACCTAGAAGAAATTGACGAACCACAGGAACAAGAGAAAGTTCGAGAAGAGAAAAGAGAAGTACGTGTAAGAGAAGAAAATGTTAATGATGAAACTCCTAATGTGGCAGAAATCGAAACTTCGGAAAAACACAAACATAAAGATGGCAAAGAGAAAAAGAAACGCAAGGGTCATCACAGACATGGCAAACATTCCAAAGCCCACAAGAAAGAACACAAATCTGGGAAACGCAAGCATAGCAAGAAGCACGGAAAGAACAAGGATGGAGAGGGAAAGAGAGAGAGAAAAAAGAGGAAGAAGAGCAAACATCAGCTTCCGGAACCGGAGCTTCCAGAACAGCCTGTGGAGGAACTCAAACATGCTGCATCCCAAGAGTCTTTGGAGAGTTCCAATAGAAGTCGAAGTGCTTCTCCGTTACCATCGATACATACCCCGTCTCCTTCACCAGAGCCTGTTGAGGAACCACCAAAACCTGAGCCTTCTGACCAGCTCTCTGATCCTGAGTTTTTAAAGGACAAATATGACAAGATCAAGGAGAGGCGGCGGCATGCAGCCAAGGATGCTTGGGAGTCATTGTTTGAGTATAAACAGAAAGTTGTTGACAAACAAAAGCACAATTTAGACATCCCACACAAGGACAAAAATCCAAAATTAAAGGAAACTATTGAAAAGTTGAAAGCTAAAAATGAGAAAATCAGTTTTAACACACTGTTTAACCCTGGTCGCAGTGGACTTCGACGTTCCAAGCCCACTCACACTAAGACGTCCAGGGATTTTAAAGACTCTGACAATGACACTTCGGAAAAGGACGAAGAAGAAGAGAAGGAGCCAGAACCAGAGGAAGAGGAGGAGGAAGAGGAAGTTGTTGTCAAGAAAAGGAAGAGGAGGAGCAGCAAGAGGGTCAAAAAGAGTTCAGCTAAGAATGCATCTGCTTCTGTAGCTCTAGAGCAAGCTGCTAAGGACATAAGTAAGTGGTTGGATGATGCACCAAAAGGCTCGGCTCTCAGCTCTCCCTGCGACAGTCCGGCACAAACCATTTCCACAGAAGACCATGACAGCAGTCGGTTAGATGATGAGTCTTCGCAAGGAGAAAGATCCCTGCTGTCTCGCAGAGATGCATCTCGTAAGAGGCACTCCTC
>DWPV01005229.1:0-12670 GCA_018251915.1 Urbanus proteus proteus
GCTATGCAAGGGCTCAACCTAATTTGGTATAATATATCGAAGAAAAGATGGCGTAGTGATAGTGATAGTTGTCTCGCATTATGTAATTGTGATCGTTTGTTCTCTGTCACACGGACGCGTGCCGAACGCCTATTTAAATGAGTAATTGTTGTAGAATAATTTTATTAATATTAATTTTAATATTATGAAAAAAAAATATAATTGAGTATTTACGCATGAAATGTAATTCCTTTGGATTTATTTGTGTTAATTGAATTCTTAGAACACTTTTTAAAGGCACAGCAAGGCATATTTTAAAGATTTAACGGCTCTAATTGTCAAATTAAAAAAATGTATTATCCGTGCACTATTCACTACGCTCGTCACCCGACTGCGGTGAGTGGAACCGCAGTCTAGCGAAAGTATCTGATTAAAAGGCAACTACACGTTCGCGTGTCTGAAGTATGGAACGGGCGTATCTTGGTTATCTATATCTATGCCTTACTATTATAAATTCGAATGTACGAGTACATGCACACTTTAACATGAGCGAAGCCACGAGTATAAACTCATTGTCTTATAAGTATAATGTATGTGTTTTATAATGAAATTTCAGGCATTGTTTTTGTCATCAATTGAATCTGATGACAGTGATGAAACTGATGAAGACGAAGATCCGTTGAGGAAACATTATATTGTCAAAAATGATTTACATGATGTAAGATTTATTTTTTATGGTTTCAGTTTGGTTTCAGTCAATTATTTATGACTACATAGTATAAAACTCAATGTTTTTGCGATTATATTACATTATATTTATACGTTTATATTATAGCGTATAATAACATTAGACAGGTATAATCTCGTTTTCTATTACTCGAGTATAAATATTTGTAAAAATATGCTAATATGTAATTAATAATAATTGTCCTTAAGTATATTAATTTATAACACCAGCTTTTTTAAATCGACATTTCGGTGTAAATGTTTTTGAATTTACTGGTTATCTTTACAGAATCCTCCTAAATCAACTGAAAAGTCCAAGATTTCTGTTAATCAAACTGATGTTCCAGCATCTACGTCCATCGCAGAACCGTATGTCGACAATGTATTTCCCACCACCAGCTTTGTAACAAACGATCAACTTGACTCTGCAAATGTATCCAAAGTAAAAGAAGAATTTTCAGATATAAGAACAACTTTTGATTCGCCAATGATACAGAAATTGAAAATCTTGTTACGTAGAAAAAATATTATTCAAAAGAAGCACTCTGTAAAAATTCAGTTACTTCAAAGGAAAAATCAACGACTAAAAAAGAAAACTTTAGCCCTTAAATCCATAGTCGCAACGCTTAAGAAACGCTTAAAAAAGGTGTATCAGAGTGATACAGTAATGTCTCGAACTTACGTGATAGGCGGGTCAGTGATAACTGAGTATGTCGAATAAACTATAATTAATTTTACATATTAATACTTAAAAAAATGTGTACCAAAACGAAAGTTATTTTGATCAAGAAAGTATTATTATAATGTAACGTCTAAAATTTAGTTATGGGTTCGTTATGGTTCGTTTTGGTTAGGGAGATATTCTTATCCGAGGCGTTTCAGCTCAGTTCTCGGGGTAGCAACGCATCCGTGGTCAACCTCAGGTAGAATCGTGATCTTTTCTGGGGTTGATTACAGATGTCCATGGGCGGCAGTTGCCACTTACCATCAGGTGGACTGCATGCTCGTTTGATCCTTCGATCATATAAAAAAAAACTTTTATGCAGCACAATGGGATACTTTACTTGTAACTATCTGTTGGAAAGACTATGGTTCCATCTTGGGTCGCTTCCGAATAACAAATAAACTTGCAGGCATGTTACTAATGTGATCATTGTCAGATTTACTATAAATATCTTAGGAAATATTAGCTTACAGACTTTAGTGAACCAGTAACCTTAATAAGCCCGACTTCACGTTTGCTGTAACATCAAAAATGAGGACCTATTAAATTTTGAATGAGGGATTTCATTCCACTTCCATTAAATTATTTAACGGGCCACACGCTTTGGGAAATAATACAAAATGATATTTCAGTTTTATCTCAGCTCAGAGTTAATGAGTCAAAGAGATCGGAGGCGCGAGGGAGATTATATCGTTTAAACTAGGAACGAGTCCGATTTTCTCGTTTAAATACTTACTTCTGAATTTATCTCCAACTGTAGTCATAATGTAAATTGATGTTGAAACGATGGATAAGACTTGGAAAATATAAACTTATTATATTATAGTAAATGCGCTTGGAGTTGTTATGAGCTAGGCTTTTTCTGCTCCATTCCATACTTAAGCACTGCTTCATTCTAGTTTGTAGCATGTTGAAGGTAGAGAAAGTTATATTTAGGCGTTTCTTCTTAGTATTAGTGGAAGAACCCTATGAGCTTCCATGTAGTACTGCTTAATAACAGCTTTGTTAAGCACTACTGTGTTCTAGTTTCGGTGTGGTAAGGGAGGAGTAGTGGCCACTTACCATCTGGTGGACTGCTTGCTCATTTGCTAGGAATTTCTCTATTGTAAAAAAATCTACCTGAATTTAATAATAACAATACAAAATGATTTTTAAGTTTTATCTCAGCTCAGAGTTAATGAGTCAAAGAGATCAGAGGCGCAAGGGAGATTATATCGTTTAAACTGGGAATGAGTCCGATTTTTTCGTTTAAATACTTACTTCTGAATTTATCTCCAACTGTAGTCATAATGTAAATTAATGTTGAAGGGACGATAAATACGATTCGGATCTTCAAGAGTAAATCTGCTTGAAGTTGTAATAAATATATCTATCACTAGTGTTAAGTGTTGCTTTGTTTTTATTTTGTACTAGCTGATCCCCGCGGTTTCACCTGCGTTAAAGAAGTAAAATGATACCTTTATATAGTTTAGACAAAAAATGATACCTTTCTTTCTCTCTCACGTGACGGCGGCTGAATGTGCGTGAAGTGTGCGCGTAAGTTACACCATAGACCTTCAGTTATCTTTCAGTGAAAGTCCCATCAAAATCAGTACAGCCGTTTAGAAGATTACCTCAAATAACCAGACAGACAAACAAACAATTTCTTGCAATTTTGTTATTAATACCTATGTAACGTGTATACTTTTAGTAAAAAGCATTTGCATTAATATGCATTTAGTAAAAAGTTCTTATTTTGATATTACAAACAGACACTTCAATTTTATTTGTATAAATTGTGTCGGAACTTAGAAATGCTCACATCAGTTATTTAGATTTAGTCTACAAGGGTAAGTACTTAATATAGAAATCTTTTAGAAATAACTAAAAAAATCTTAGGTAAAATTGGTAGAATCCTTTGTGTGGCAAAAACACACAAAAATACAACCAAAATACTATAAACATATAGTTCTACCGTTTCTTATTTGGGTCTTTGTCAATATGTGGACACTTTATATTGGTCGTAAGATCTTGTTTCAAGTAATTAAGTTCAATACTGTCCATGTAACATTGTTCTATTTCCTAGTTAGTGGACAGCTGTCGTAAACTGTTTACGATCTCTGACGGTACCACGCTGACTTTGTACAGCGTGTACAATAAATGGAGAGTTTTATTGCGTCCCCTAACGAATAAACACTGTTTAACAGTAAGTAACGTAGGTAAGTCTCAAAATTAATTAGTGTAATACTTACAGAAAAGGATAAGTAGATCTTTCTTTCATGGTAATACTTAAACAAATGGATAAGAAACAATTTTGTAAAATCTATAATTCATATAGGTGCCATGGACACGCAAAGACGGACACACAAACACCCAGACCCAGAACAGAAATCTAAAGTCCTCATTCAGATATCTGTCTCGTCGAAAATTGAATCCGGGACCCACTGCGTATCAGACCGGTGTGGCAACCGTTTCATCACGTGGATCGTCTTAATAAATTAATACTCACCTTGTTGTTAAGGCGCAGATTTTCTCTTATTTTCATAGTTTTTCATAGTTAAGATTGAAAATACTAAAAAAAACAACATTAAAAAACATTCTTTATTTAAATCAACGTCAGATTTGAAAAACAATTCGACTATACTAGCCTTAATAGTTTCTACATCTTATCTTACAACAATGAAGTGGAATGAAACATTAGGCATCTCCCAATGCTATCAATACATTACGTACGGAATCTTCGGTTACCCTGATACCTAGGATATAATCTATGCATTGGCACAGACAGTTTCTTCACTGCGAACTTCATTAAATATAGAACACGGTTACTTTAGGGTATCACCTCATTTACCGGCCCAAAGTCGGGTGTAGTCGGATGTCACCACATTCGCTCTCATTTATTTGTTAGTAACTTAAATTGTAGCTCACTGTAATACACTTAAAACATACTAACAGTGTAATAAAAGTCAAGCATAGTCACGTCTTGTGTAGATCGTAAATGATCTACAAAGTTAACATCGTGTGCAAGCCAAGGACATTTACGTACTTTGGAGTGCACGTCACGTCATCAGTACTGATAGTTATCATTGTAGCGGTCGTTAAAATCTATTAGATTGATAAACTGTTTGACACACACTGGACTTTAGTAGCATTTACTTGTGTTTTTACCACTAAATTTATCATTTCATTTGTGTTTTGACAACTGATTTATCTTAATTTACAAACTTTGGCTTTCCATAAAATAAAAAACTTCCTTTAAAACATGATATTTTAACTTTTTTGTAACATTTATACAAATAATTATGATTAAAGAATATACATAGTTCGAATAAATCAACCGACCAGAATAATTTTGATGCCGATAAATGATGGTAGACCATTCCTAGAATTTACTTTAAAATCTTATCAAACACAACTCATAACTTTGTACAATCGAACTTAGTTCTTCTGTCTTTATTCACTCTTATACCACCATAACACAGTTTACGATAACACTGATATAACACAGAACAGTTGGGAAGTCGTAGCTCCGAGCCCACTGCGCACTGCCTTGCATGGCTGCTGGTGTTTCACCTATAAAAACAACACAATTAATAGTAAGTCTATAAAATTTTATTTACAGTAAAATTCATACATAGTTAATACAGTTATAATAGGATAAAAGTTGACAAAACTTTATGTCGAACTTGACTCCGGTGGCACCACCGGCACACATATTTCTGCCTTATAACAGCAGTATTAAGCACTCTTGTGTCCAGAACACAGGGTCTGAAGGGTATCCCAGGCGTTCCAACTCATTCCTTAGGAGTAACAACGCATCTGTGGTCAACCTCAGGTAGAACCTTGATCTTATCTGGGGTTGATTTCAGATTTCTATAGGCGGCGTAGCCACATACGAATAGGTGAACTGCATGCTCGTTTGCTACTTCGATCATACAAAAAAAGAATAATAGAGAAGCTAAAATAGCAGTCCAAGGGGTCAATGTGTATGTCATATAATTTCAAAGATAACGGATAAAACAAAGGTTGGTAAAATTTAACAGCTACGCTATTCCAATTGGATTCTACTTTTTTCTGTGCTTAGTATCCGCTAAGACATGAAAATAGAAACAGAGATCTCTATTCTAAACCAAGATGTACTACAGTAGCGTTATCAACGGTATAAATATGTGAATATATCCTATCATATATCTTATTAATGTTACGTTTATGTGGAGATACTATTAAGAACTACTATTGCTGCCACAAAATAATTTCTTAAACTTTTATCTTAGGCATTACTAAAATGGTAACCGTAACTAATAATAAACGTATTAACGTAACGCAATAACCATATTTTTCCGTACCATTATAATACAAACCCAAAAATAAAGTAGTAGGTATAATTCTAATATAAGGTTATTAGAAAACTTAATAAACCCTTAAATAACCGGCGTTGACGGTCTAACAATGGCTCCCTCGTAAATATTACTGAAAAAACTCGACAGCCGCGTAAAACAAACAAACGCCAGCACTTAAAAAGCAATGATTGACGCGACTGGGAAGTGGCTTAATGATTTCTAGTCACGGAACGAGAATTGATTTAGTATTCGTATATATTCGTATCAACAAGTTTAATCTACGAAAATAATGATTGAATTAAAATAGCATTATCAAAATCTTATGTTGGTGACCTCCATGGTATTATTTAATCTTTGTAGCTCTACATAAATTTTATTGTAGCAAGAATTTCACTATATAATTCTACAAAACTGTTGGATTCAAATCCTAGCTAAGCAACAATGCATATAAATTCAAAGTATAGAATCTTCATAGGTTCATTTTACGAAAATTCGACGACATTTCCTGAAGTGCTTTAAATTTTTAAGTTACTTAAAGTTATTATGAAGCTCCATATATCCCGTAAAAGCTAACCGATTTACGTGTTTTTTATGAAGTCAATCTTCAAATGTTTCATGTGAAACGCGAAATATCATTTTAATAAAATATTTCAATCCTCACAAACTTACATATTCAAACCATTCTAACAAGTGTAACATGTACCTACATAGTGAATACGGCCGATATCGCTTCCTGTTCTATTTTTCAGAACATACCTTCCAAAAATGAAATGGTTTACAGTCACAGTTTCAATAAATTCAACAGTACCATTTTTAGAGTAGATTGCCGAATTTTTTACGATTTGACCGAGTTGGGTTTGAAAACCCTTCCTTATCAGAAAGAAATGTTAAATTTCCTGACAGTTAAATGGAACATAAAAATTTGATAGCAATGTATCATTACTGATCGTGTCTCGATTAAAACGTAACTCAAGATAATTAATAACCGGCCAAGTGAGACTAGAACTCGCACAATGAGGGTTCCGTGTCACAAAATATCGTTAAATATCAGTTTCTTATATGAGGACCAACTTATATTATAAACTTTTTTTTTTCAGTATTTGTTGTCATAGAAATACACATTTTCCGGAAATTTAAGTGTCTATTACAGTTTAAGAGTTAGAACACTGTGACGTCTGTGACAGACGGATGGATGGACAAACGGACGGACAGACAGAGCAGAGGTGTAGTAATAGGGTTCCGTTTTTGCCCTTTGGATACGAAACCCTAAAATTAAGCATTAAATTAAATATACACTATATTAACTAATATGTCCATTTTTACTGTGTGCATGAATTAAATGACATTGTTATGCATCGAGATTCAATTTTGAGTTCATATTTTTAGAATAGCATACCTAAAAATATTTGAGTACTATCAGAAACGCGACCATGTCCGATATGTACGGGGATTTTACGAGCATCCTTCTACTTTGTATGCCTTTCTCGTTGACTCAAGTGTTCAATACTTGGCTTGACTCTCAGATCCGAACTCCACGGATTCCTATTTTGGTTTATTTAAAAATAAATAACGGTCGGCACTTGTACCCTCGCAATAACGAATTGTGTGTTGTCCGGAACGCAATCATATAGACGTCCGATTCGTGCAAGGTTTTTACATAGATTTCTACTACTCTGTATAGATTTATTGCACATTTTCCGGTACATACTGTGCCCGATGTACGAAAATTTG
Organism: Urbanus proteus proteus; assembly: GCA_018251915.1. Classification (NCBI taxonomy): domain Eukaryota; kingdom Metazoa; phylum Arthropoda; class Insecta; order Lepidoptera; family Hesperiidae; genus Urbanus; species Urbanus proteus. Next base: position 7,480 of record DWPV01005229.1, read on the forward strand.
GTACACTTAAATTCCACGATTTTGTGTATCCTTATAAGCTAATAAATCTTATCGTCTATTAACTAATTTTCGATTAGTCCAGACTTATTAAACTGTACCAAAACTTACCCTACGCTTGCGCCTGCTGTATGGGCAACCTCAGCTCCTGCTAATGTATGTCCTCTTTTTAGTTACTCAATAGCTTATTCTAATTATAAGTTTAGATTAATTAAAGGTAGGTACCTCACCAGTAAGCACATGTACCTTAGCAGTGGCGGATTGCGTGTTGTCCGGAACACACGGTTCACGCCCGCGATTGATGTATGAGTGGCTTGAACTATAGTGTTACTGTGTCTTCTCAGCACTTTATTTGGTTATTCCCATTATCAGTAAAGATTAATACAAGGTAAGTAATTTACCAGTAAGCACATGTACTCTCGCAGTGGCGGATTGCGCGTTGTCCGGAACGCACTGATAAGCGCCCGCGTCTGATGTACGGGCGGCTTGTACTAGTAGCCTACTGCTACTGTGTATCCCCTTCTCAGTACATCATTTGGTTATTCCCATTATTAGTAAAGATTGATACAAGGTGAGTAACTTACCAGTAAGCACATGTACTCTCGCAGTGGCGGATTGCGCGTTGTCCGGAACGCACTGATATGCGCCCGCGTCTGATGTACGGGCGGCTTGTACTAGTAGCCTACTGCTACTGTGTATCCCCTTCTCAGTGACCAGTGATATGCCACCTCGAGTTGAGTCGAAGTTTATTGTCTGTGGATATAAAATTTGTAAGAATTTTGTACAAATTTATGAATCAATGTTAATACGGTTATACAGGTTTGATCCGGATTAACATTGGTCGACCGGAGAAGTATCTACTATAAGCATATTTATAGCATTTTCTAGCTGGCAGCAGTTCTGCGTTTCAGTGGAAGGATGAAAATACCGGTTGACATACAAATGATGCAACTGACAGTATGAGGCATATAGGTACCTCTTGGGTACTTACCACCAGATGATCTTCAAGATAGTTTAATATATAGGTAATGGGTAATAAGTAATGTTTATTTACTAAGAACTAGAACTTTTTTATATGATCGAAGTAACAAATGAGCATGTAGTCCACATCATGGTAAGTGGCCACTGCCGCACACGGATATCTGTAATCAACCCCAGATAAGATCGAGAACCTACCTGAGGTTGATCACAGATGCGTTGCTACCCCTGAGGATCGAGTTGGAATGCCTCGAAAAAGTATGTCTCCCTTACCACGCCCTTCAGAACAGAATACAATAGTGCTTAACACTGCTGTTATAAGGCAGAAATATGTGTAGCGGAGGTGCCGCCGGAGTCGAACTACATAGATTTCTACCGCCTTTAATACAAACTATATAACACAATTAGAACATTCCTAATAATTCAATGTACATTCATCATAATGATAAAGGTACCTATTATCGTTTTACGTTTTTGCAACAATACACTAAGTATGACAAGCGACCTATTTTCAGCCAGACGGGGCTTATACCTAAATGTGACGGAATAAAAGAGAGTTTAAAGTCTGACCTCTAGGTCAGCACTTCTAGGTAAATACTGTTAAAGTTTTAGTAAATACGCGAAAGTACTGCTGGACATATTCCAAAAAGCGTTTTTAGAAAGATAGTGCTCTGGTTTATCTGTATTGTATACAAGGATTTTAAATTTCGTTGTGTTTGTAATATGACCTTAGCACTAATTGTTTTTAATTGTGTGATTTTAATGTAAACAAGTATATACTAAAATTGAAACACCGAAACGATTGCTCAAAAGTATGTTTTATTAACATTTTAAAGCTAATAAGCTGAGTAACATAAGTCTAAGCCATCCATAATACTGTTAATATACTTCTTGTATCACAAGACGAAGGAGGCCTTATTGAAAGAGGATACCATTATATTCATTTGTAGTGGGCTAGGTATAAAAAAATATTTTCCTTCTCCGATAAAGGGATTAGGGGAAAGATAAGTCGCTCACCCGATTGTTGTGATTTAATGCACGGTGATTTTTTTGACATTTAATAATAACCCTTAATATAAACCAGTTTAAATTAAATTTTACTTGACAAGCATTTTAAGCAAGGTTTATGCGTCACGTTTGATGATAAAATTAAATGTTTTTTTTTTAATAGAAAACCTTCAAGCCCTGGTAACTTCGTAAAATTAAATTATTTTTACTCAGATAATTAGATTAGTTCTAACATTTGTCAGGATTCTCAGATAAATTATTTTTCTTATATGTAATTCGAATTTCATAATTTTGCTATTTAAAAAACTCGAACTATAAGAAAAATGCAAAGAACATTTTGATTTCATTGAATTTGAAGTCAAACCAATAAGTAATTTATAGTTTTAGATTTTAAAAGTGATTTTAAAAGAACCCCTGTGGTTCGACTTCGACGACGCCGCCGTCACACCTATTTCAGTCTTATAACGGAAGTGTGCTGCACTGCTGTGTTCTTGGTTGAAGGATGTGGTAAGGGATACACACTTATAAACGCTTTGCGGCCAACCTCAAGTAAAACTGTTCTTATCTGGAGTTTAATATAAATATGATATTTATATGGTAAGTGTACCATCAGGTGCTATCAGGTGCTATTTTATTAGGTGTACATGCTCGTTTGCTACTCTCAAGTTATAATAACGCTAGAAATAATTATAACGGTGGTACTTCCCCGGTTGAACTGTACCCAGTGCTTCTACCACCCTATAAAATTAACTTTTTCCTACTAAATTGTTGATGAATTTCACTTTGTTGCCAGGAAATATATCTTTAACTAAACTATTAAAGTCAGTAAACAAAGTGATGTTGGTAGAATTAAACGTTACTTCCTGGAGATAATCTACGAAGCTAATTCCGCGCAAATTTGGGATGCAAGCCGGAAATATGGAATAAATGAGGGAAGCATCTAACGGGAAGGGTGCGCTTAGTTGGGTTCAAATTATATGATAATAAAAGCAAATAAGCCTTGTTGGGTCAAACATTAAAGAAAATTATTTGACACCGGGCGCTAATTTAAGAAACAACATAAAACGAAGTGCGGTATACTTCGTTATGTTTGTTGTAAAGAACGTGACTTTCAAATTTTATAATCTATTCATACTATTGTACTCGTCTACCTATAAAGGATGCTATTAGAGGGGATTACCTAGAATAATATTCTTTTCATAATATTAGGGAGATCTTAGAATGTATTATATGTAAGTAATCGCTTGCATCTATCGATGTTTTTTTATATGATGGAAGTAGCAAAACGAGCATGCAGTCCACTTGATGGTAAGTGGCCAGTACCGCCCATGAACATCTGTATTCAACCCCAGATAAGATAAGGTTGATAACCTGAGGTTGACCATAGATGATTTGCTACCCCTGAGGGCTGATCTGAAACGCCTCGGATAAGCATGTCTCCCTTACCACACCCTTCAGACCAGAACACAGCAGTGCTTACCATTGCTGTTATAATTCAGAAATAGATGTGGCAGTGGTGCCGCCAGAGTCGAACAACATAGAGTTCTATCACCTTTAAACATTCAAAATTTCTATTTATTTTAATGTCCTATTAAGTAAAACAAAATTATTAAGGAGGACCGTAAGCAAATTTTAGTACAGTATAAAAATTGAAAGCTAAACTGAAAGGGTTTACGTTCAGTGGATCGTAATTTATATGAATCGATGTTATTGAAATTCGGTATAAAATTCATTTTATTATAGTAATGAAAACCGAAGAGCGTATAAAGTTAATACAGATCTGACCTTTAGCGAGTTAACTTTTTGCATCATAGCTCTTGAAATTATATTTCACCAAAATTATTTATTTGAATGAGACTCAAAGTATTTTGTCAAGTTTTATTAGCAAAAATGCTATTAGGGACTTCGACTTAAAATGATTACAGACTTATCGTTATTTTGCATTAATTACTGAAATATATGTATTTCTCAAGTATTTACAGTTTACAGTAGTGTTAGTAAGTAATATCTTCCTGTGTTGGTATTAAAGATTCTTATTTTTTAATGCAAAGATTCAACTTAACCTTTCGTTCAAAATCAGTTTTAGTCTACACAGTGTATTGGATTCACAATTGTTTTTACTTTGTAAAATTCTCAGATAAATAAAGTAGGTAGATCTATCATTCTTAACAAAAAAATGAAGTCATTTTAAAAATGGTCGGGTTATAAAAGTGATTATGTGAGCGTAAATAAAGGTACTGACAAGAAACTACGCTAGATTTGTGTAAGTGTGTGCGTATAAATATATGAAAGTAGCGTAGTTTTTTGGCTTCATTCAATTACAAGGCGGTTAGTAATCTATTTATTTTATTAATCTGAGGTAAAATTATAAAAAAATATTTTAGTCACCCATCGTGCCGCGTCAGTAACTGGATTATGCCATTAAATGAATTTCGGATCGTATTTGACGCCTAGTGGTTTTATTTTTGTTACAACACTATTGCTAAGTACATAACACTTTTACTATGAGACGAAAACTAGTAAATACTCCGAGAAACAATAAATAGTTAATCTGAAAACAGTAGCGATATTATCAACATTCTGGAAAGCATCACTCATGCTATTCGCAATAACATTAACGCAAAACTATAAGCAGACGGAAAAATAATCCAGAATACACTCATGTATGATTATCCACGACTTTGTGACGGAGAAGAGAAACATATTACGCGTCAACTTGGTTAGTTTAACATGTTGAACATAATAACAAAGTAACGGAGAAAGTTTTGGGAACTGTCAAGTATTATCAGAGTAGTCGAGGTTTGTATAAGCCAGACAATGTATGAGTTGCCTCATAGACTATGGTATAAGAATACAAATTATTTTTCGTTTACCATCCGCTAACATTTCATTTCCAACTTTATAAAATATCGGTTTGAAATATGTCAATAATTTACAACAGTCATCAATTAATTAGTGATAAATTCGACAACAAATACGATAAATAAGGGGCACAAACAAAACATTTTTTTATAACATGTGAGTAGCAAACAAACCTGCAGTCCACCTGATGGTAAGTGTCCACTGCCGCCCATGGACATTTGTAATCAACCCCAGATATGATCACGGTCATGCCTGGGGTTGACTACAGTTGCGTTGCTACCCCTGAGGACTGAGATGGAACGCCTCGGATAAGTATGTCTCCCTGACCACACCCTTCAAGCCAGAA
>DWPV01005230.1:0-12669 GCA_018251915.1 Urbanus proteus proteus
ACACAAATAGCTTCTTCATTAGCACCCCGAAAAACAAGATCTAGAAAACCACCCACAGTCAAAGTCAAAAAATTTCAGCTGACTTACAATTGGAGAGTAGCTCAATTCCGTCATCAAGCGACAATAGAAGACAATTTGATATTCTAAAATTGTCTCAGTGCAAACAATACATCACAACACACGATTCACCGAGTACGCATCTCAAAATACAACAAAAAATAAAGAACCAGACACCTTACTTTCAATAATCCTTGCTTTTTTAAATAACAAAATAATATCTGATATGTCATATAATGATGTGAAGACTGTTATATACGGTAACTATAATAACTCAAACCAAAATGATACGCCAAAAGAAAATGCAGTATGTTTTGAAGAATAATTATTAAGTAAAGTTATGCGAGGCGACAGCACTAAAACAACACGACGGAAAATTGCTCCTGGAGTTGAGGTTATTACCCACATTGATGTAATGTGAAAGCGTGGTGCTGGTGCGATAGAAATAGGAAGCTGTTTTCTTTCATAGAAATGGAATTAAATAGATATTTTATTCAGACGACTGTTGCAGGCAGCAAAAAATCAAATATTTGTTAAGGTAAAGTCACTAATGCTAGACAGTGCCCTAAAGGATGAAACCTACGAAAAAATGTGCTTGTATTAAAAACAATTTTACTAAAATGACTCTTATTACAATATTATAGGACACCTATCACCATCTATGAATTATTCCCAAAAACTCTTAACAGTTTCTAAACGAAATTTTCAAACGTCATCAGTCGTTGTCAATCATGTAACGGAGTGAGCTCGCGTTTCGCAATTTCTTATTTTTTAGGTTAAGGACGCCGAAATTTGAAGGTAAGTTTTTAATCGATATTTATTAAAAAAAATACTTTTTACTCATTTGTCAACATATCAATGATAAGTTGCGATAATGATAATCGTGCTTTTCTTGTGTTTGCTAATATTTTTCCGACAAATTATGATATGTCTACTATTAGTTCCAAAAATAATGAATATCTAATAGATAACAAGCATGTCATCCATTGGGGTTTCAAGATATTAAACTCGTATGTTGGGTTCGGTACGATTTTGAACTCTATTCTCAATGAAAACATTACTGTAGAGATATCAACAATTTTGGATTACTTTAACTAATAGTGTCTATTATTGGGGTATACGTGATGTCAATTATCACGTTAAACGCCAAAAAGGAAATGTGGATTTTTGTAAAAAAAAAATTTTCTTCAAATGGATGTATTTCATCAAATTATGTATGTATACTGTTTATTATAAGAATCTGCCGTTGGGTTCCGTAAATAAGATGAAAAAACCTTTTGAGGTCACCGGTGCCCCCCGTGGCGCTTTAAAGTAATAAAATCACTTTTCGTTACGAAGGCGCCACGCCGGTCACCGCGTCGCCCACCCGCCCCCTCAGTACTGCGGTAGCACTCATGAAGCGAGGTTGCATGTGCACAGTACATGTTCGTTGGTGTAATAATTCACTTCAAATACATTATTAGTGTAATATTGTGTGTGCAATAGTGAATATTAATATTATAAAATAAACATTACAATAAAAAGGTACCTACTTAAAATGGAAATGTTTGAAAGCTCAAATTTTCAAGAAATACAGGTGGACATGGAAGATTTTGAATTTACACAGGAAGATTTGCGGGCATTAACATTACTTGAGACTAGTATTGTTCAGCCGTCTATACAAGATAGTCAATTAGATCCACAGTCGTCGGATTCAAACGAAGAACAGTTGCACATTCCAAAAAAACGGAGACGATTAATTATCCGTAGCGACAGTGAGAGTGATTCTGATTCGATTAGAAATTACGTGACAAGCAATATTACCACCTCAGACCGTATGTCAAAGAAATGGTCACGTCCTAGGCGTCAACAACCGTCTATTATGCCTTTTACGGAAACTACTGGTATGACTAAAGAAATGTCTAATAAATTAAAAGACGCAGACCCGGGAGCTTTTTATAGTCTTTTAGTGCATGATGAAATTTACGACTTGATTGCAGAACAGACCAACTTATTTGCCTTACAATCTTGCGAATCCAGAAATATAAAACCTTCATCAAGATCTCATGCTTGGAAACCAACTGACAAACATGAAATTAAACGTTTCTTTGGACTTATTTTATATATGGGTCTTCTAAGACTCCCAAAGCTAAGTTATTACTGGAGCAAAGACAAAATATTAGGACAATCATTCCCATGTACCATCATGAGCCGAAATAGATTTGAAATTATTCTACAGTATTTACATTTCAGTAATAACGAAACAGCAAACAAAGATGATCGAATCTTTAAGATAAGGCCGATTATAGACATGGTCAATATTACATTCCAAAAATTTTATTCACCAAAAGAAGACGTTTGTGTAGATGAAAGTCAAGTGCCATTCAGAGGACGTATTGTCTTTAGACAGTACAACAAAAGTAAACGCCATAAATATGGTTTGAAGCTTTTTAAACTATGCACTATCCCGGGGTACACCTGCAAATTTTCATTGTACAGCGGTAAAAATATTGACACAGTAAACACCACGCCTACTAAAGTGGTAATGTCTCTTTGTAGCCAAATATTTAACAAAGGGCACACTTTGGCAACAGACAATTGGTACACAAGCTTAGAGTTGGCTTACAATTTATTGGAACATCAAACGCACTTGGTTGGAACTATTAGGAAAAACCGAAAAGGCTTACCCAATAGTGTAGTAGAAGCCAAACTTCAAAGAGGAGACTTCATTGCTATGGAGAACGAGGACGGTATTACCGTTTTAAAATGGAAAGATAAGCGGGATGTGATGATGTTGTCTACTAAACATTCTGATAAAATGTCAACAATCATCAAAAAGGGCAAACAGGTTACTAAACCGAAAATGATTTTGGACTATAATAAGTCAAAGGGATCTGTCGATATGAGCGACCAAATGTCGTCGTATTCGTCTCCCTTGCGCAAAACTGTAAAATGGTACAGGAAACTTGGCATTGAGATCTTGTTGAATACTGCCGTAGTTAATGCATGGATTATGTTTACCGAAACTAGGAACACAAAAATGTCCATCATAGAGTTTCGAAGGTCTCTAGTAGAGTATCTAACATGTTCGTCAGATTCTCAAGAGAATGGGTCAATGGTCACGGTATCAAGACCCAAACGATTAAAGCACGAGTTGCAAACAAAATCTGGAAAAGTTAGGAATACTAGACGATTTTGTGTACAGTGTTACAAAGATATGGTAAAGCAATTTGGACGACAACAAGCGAAAAATAAAGCTAAAAAGGTCAATACTTTTTGTGCTCAATGTGATGGACAACCACATATCTGTTTAACTTGTTTCAATAAATTTCACCGCTATGTGTGAAATATTATTTTTGAAGATATTATTTTTAGTTATTTTTTCATCATTATTTTTACTTCAATCAATTAGCAAAGTTAATTGATTGAAGTTTTTTGATTGTCAGTAAGTACCTACTTATTTTCGTAAAATTATCTGTTCTGATTTTTTATCTCTGGAAAATGTTTTTTGCTAAGTTCTAACGTACGTAACGTGCATACGTAACGTAAAGTAACGTGCATTACAATAATTTTAAGTTTTAATTTTAAATATAAAACATTTATCATGAAATTAAGTCGTTTTCTTACTTATCCTGAGGAGTTTGTCCATATTTCATTATTTTTTAAAAGTACCTGTGACCTCTTGAAAAGGATTATTCTGGAGCGCCACGCCGGCCACTCGCATACACAAAGTAAGCGATACGCGTGACCGGCGGCCCAAAAATACATTTTGAATATGCCTTTCGCTTGAGGTCACCGGTGACCCCCATGGCGCAATAAAGTAAACCAAATGAGGTCACCGGTGACCCCCATGGCGTTTAACGTGATATGCCCGCGCAATGCAACACACATCAAGATCAGTCATTGACGGAGCGCTTGCATTGCACACGTGTCGTGTTTTAAAAATTTTGTCAGTCGGCCCTCGGCCCTTAAATGTTCAATATAATTTTGCGACCGACATTATCAAAGCATGTTGTGTTTTACACAATTTTGCTGTAAGTCGAGATGGAGTTCGGAAATCAGAGGAGTTATATATTGACGACTGTGTTTTGAACCTTCCACAAACAGCAGATAATGTTTCTTTAACAAATCCTGTCACTATAAGAGACGAATTTTGTAAATACTTTAATAGTGATGTCGGTGCGCTTAGTTGGCAACTAAGTAAAATATAATTAAAGTTGGGGCACGGATCGAACCGACCGAATGTATTGAATGTTTGTAAATGACAAGTTGATAATAATACTAAGCACTTTTACGTTTATTGTATTCACTTTATTAAGTTAAAAAGATAAATAAATAGGTATATAGTATATATTGCCATTGTCCATAGTGGAAAGAACCGGATATACCAGACTCTTAGACCAAGCTTTACCCCGCTATAAATTGCCAAGCCGGACTTATATTAGCCAAAAAATCGTTCCTGATATATATGACAGAATTTACGAGAAAATCAAACGTAACATTTCGAGTGCCTTCGCTATTTCAGTGACTTCTGACATATGGACTTGCTTACACAATAATGCTAGCTTTCTGAGCTACACAGCTCATTGGATATCATCTGAATTTAAACTAGAACACGGAGTTCTGGCAATGAAGCCTTTCTCAGGGTCACATACAGGAGAAAATATATCCATGGAACTTAACACTGTCGCAAACCGCTGGGATATTGAGCACACTAAAATACATTTGTTAATTCATGATAGTGGTGCTAATATGGCGAAGGGTGTCCGTTTGGCTAAGTACGATTCTGCTAGATGTTTTATACATACACTTCAAAGAGCAATAAACGAGTCACTCAAAGTGCAGACTGAAGTGACAGCAATGATTGCTGCTGGCAGGCGACTTGTAATGCACTTCAATCACCCAGGTTTAGCTCAAGAAAAACTGCTGACGATTCAAAAAGAGCTAAGTTTACCCGAGCATCAATTAGTGCAAGATATTAGCACTAGGTGGAATTCCACTTTTTACTTGATTGAACGTTTGTTAGAACAAAAGCGTGCCATATCATTGTATGTTGCTGATCACGATACACTCGTAAATTTGACAGCTCAACAGTGGAGTTTAATGGAGCAGTGTATCAATTTATTAAAGCCCTTCGAAGAAATAACAAAAATAACAAGTTCTGGACTATCCTGCGTGTCGGAAGTTATTCCACACGTAACTGCTTTAAAAAAATACTTAGATAAAGCTGAAACTGAGCAAAGAACTCCTGATTTATCACATATGCGCGCCTCGTTAAAAGCTGAATTAGAAGTTCGTTTTAACTCCATAAGTCAAGACTCAAACTACTTGATTGCAACTTACCTAGATCCGAGATTTAAAACAAACTACTTGGGGGTGATTGACGCTGAAAGAGCACGCCAGGAGATCTTATTGGAATATTTAAAAATGTCTTGGGAAGAGTCCTCAAGTAGCAGTTCATGTTCAACACCTGCTAAAAATAGTAGAGGAGAGGAGACAGAGTCAGCTGTATCTCGCAAAGCTCATGACACGTTTTGGGATTGTTTTGATGAGGTAGCACATGAAAACAATACTGGCCAGGTTCAACGCGAAGAAAGAAACGCGATAACCTGTGATCTGGATTTTTATCTCAAGTCAGTGCGAATTGATCGCAATCGTGACCCTTATTCTTGGTGGGCAGCTAATGCCAAACAATACCCAAATTTATCAAAGTTTGCCAAAATCTATCTTTCAGCACCTTGCAGTAGTGTGTATAGCGAAAGACTTTTTTCTGAAGCTGGCCTTATTTATGAAGAGAAACGAAACCGCCTGCTGCCTCTCAATGCAGAAAAATTGGTTTTTATTCACCATAATTTGCCCTTAGTACAGTATGAGTACTAATTAATTAATTTTCTACTTTAAACAATACCTAATTATGTTTCTTAAGTCTTACTAAATAAAGTAAATAATTACTAAACAATTTTTTTTTATCCAGATCTTTTTTTATTTCGGCCGGATGTCTATCCGGCCGAATAGTAGTTATCCGGTATTCGGCCGGATAGTATTAAGGCCGCCGGATAGGCCGGATACCTGATAGTTACCGGATATCCGTTTCATCTCTAGTATATACTCACCGAGTTTCATTTTTTCTTTATTATCCATGCTGTCGAATGATGGAAAAATAATAAGGCAAACATCTTTCCACCCTTTTGTTTTTAAATTTTTATTTTTATAATCTCCCTTTGACTTGTCCCAGAGAACGGGACGTGCTTCTACTAGTGAAATTAAAAAGTCTAAATCTAAATCGTCTGCCAATTTATGCAAAAAACTACCGCACTATTCAACTGACAACAGAATAGTGAGCACGTGCCGGTACACGACGCCGTAGCGCGGCACGGCGCCGCGCCTTCTGCCAGCGGCAGTGCCGTACCGTTGCACGGCAAACAGCGCCGCACCGTAGACATGGGTCCATGCCCTGAGTTTCTTTTACTAGTGTCGAGAATTCTATTTTACTAGCGTGAGAAAAATATTTTGTTGTACCTAACAAGTTCAAGTACTTGTATGATTTCATTATAATATGTAACGGGTACTCACGATACTCGGAACTAATTTCTTAATTACCGATATTTCGACCCAGTAGCATGGATCGTGGTCACGGCGAAATTGCGGTGGCGGGAAGAAACTGTTGACATGTACTAGTGGTAGATTAACCTATCTACCCTACGTCTAGTTCGTTACTCTTTTTTGGGTTCCATTTCACGACACACAACTCTAACTGTATCTGTACGCACCAAACTTTGCACATTTTGTGATCTACATAACCTAGCCTTGTATGATTTGTTGAGAAAGTGTGATATTAAAAAATATAATGTTATGAGACATTATAATACAAAACACAAGTTTTTCAGTCGGCTCTGCATTGCAAAAAGAAAAGCTTTGCATCTTGAAAAAGTCGTTACAGCAGCAGCAAAATAATATGTCCGTTTCAATGTCACAAGATCTAGCAGTGACGACAGCGTCCTAAGAAATTTGTTAACACTATTTTTTATATTTGCTAATTACTAGACTTAGACATTTACTGACGCTGAGATTGTGAAGGAGTGTTTTTCAAATGCTTCAAATGTTATGTTTTTTTCATAGAGTTCAAAACAGGTACCTACGCAAAACGCGGAAAATTCATTTTTTACAGTAATCTTTTTTTTTTGGACTCGCGCTGCATTAAGAATTTGAAACTTTCATTCTATTCATGATTTTTTTTATGACAAAGCTAATATTTAAATCAAGCATCATACATAACTACGAGGGGGCGTTTTTAAGTCCGCGGAATGGCGGGGTTGGAGGGGGGATAGCGATCTCTTGCAGAAGAATATGTTTAAAAAGAAAAATAATTTTGACATATTATTTTCCCTCCTTGTCCCTCATTCCGCGAACTTAAAAACGCCCCCTCGTAGTTATGTATGATGCTTGATTTAAATATTAACTTTGTCTTTACAGGCAATAAAAATATTCCATTTAAAGTGGTATCAAAAGGCTATTCACACAGACCTTGCGATGAAACTGAAGGCGTATTAACCTTATTTATTGCTGAACACTGTTCTATTTTAAGTGTAGACCATTTGGGAGAACTATGCAAAATGTGTTTCAAAGACTCTAAAGCTACACATGATCTAAAATTACATCGAACAAAATGTACAGAAATAATGAAAAATGTGTGACGAGTCCACAGACGTCAGTGTCACTAAACACCTTGGTCTTGTAATTAGGTATTACAGTGCTGCACAGGAAAGGACAGTAAATTCATTCTTGGAACTAATTTCTATTGAGAGTACAGATGCTAGGGGAATCGTTAATGTCCTGGTATCATGCTTAGAGAATCACAAGTTAAATTTAACAGATATGATTGGAATTGGGACAGATAATGCATCTGTGATGACAGGCATTAATAACGGGGTCCATGCAATCCTAAAAAGAGAATATGGTATTGAAAATTTGATACTCATACGATGTGTTTGCCACTCGTTGCAGTTAGCAGTGACTCATGCCTCCAAAAATACGTTGCCAAGACATATTGAGTTTTTGGTTCGAGAAATTTATAAATGGTTCTCTGTGTCTCCTAAGCGGCGAGATGAATACAGGAGAATTTACGAGCTTATTAACTGTGGCGTGATACACGTTGGCTTTCTATAGAGCCTGCGATTACGAAAATTGTGATGCAATGGGAAGAATTAAAACTTCATTTTAATATAGCAAGAGGGAAAGACAATTGTTACTCAGCTGAACTTATTTACAATATGCTCGAAGACAGAAGTAATTATTTATATTTAGTGTTTCTAAAAAGCGTTTTAAATGACGTTCAAATAGCAATAAAAACATTTGAAAGTGAGAACTCAAATCCCTTAAAACTTCTCAATACACTGACAACATTAATACAATCAGTGAGTCAGAGAATTTTAATGCCAGGAACTACAAATAGAAATTTGTTAGATCTAATAACTGACAGGGATATTAACCCTAGACCGTATCTTGGTTACATGTTTGAAACTGCAGCTTACCAACAAAATTTAAATTCAGAAATTCTCAGTGCAATACGGCAGCGCTGCTCCGCCTTCTTACTGCAATTACTCAAAGAATTGCAACAAAGACTACCAGATTACTAGATAACTAGCAGCTAGAATCTATGGCGTTGCTAAGTCCAGAAGAGGCAGTGAAACCAATCAAATCAAATACTATTGTCGATGTGGCCGAAATCTTGGGATTTTCAACGGAAATAATAGATAAAATGGTTCAACAGTGGCACATTCTAAATTTACAAAAGTGGCATTCTGAAGAAATAGTGCAATTTTGGGTCGAAGTACAAAAATTAAGAAATTCTTCCGGAGACAACATATACCAAAACATAAGTAATCTTGCTTTAACTTGTCTTTCACTGCCACATTCTAATGCAGAGGCAGAAAGATTATTTTCACAAATGAATATAGTAAAAAATAAGCAAAGAAACCGAATGAGTTTGATGACTTTAAACTCAATCCTCTATATTACAGACTCTCTCAGGAAGGGTGACCAGTTCTGTTATAACTGTGCTTTACCTAAAGATGTTCTACAGAAAATGGGCACCGTTGAAAAATATAGGAAATCGACGAAAGATACTGAACCCCAGCCATCGACTTCTTTCTCTTTTATTGATTAGTTTTTTTTTTCGCGCGCAGACTATACTTTAATCTTTAGCTAATTTTAGCAACTTTTTTGGGACAAAAAAGTGGCAATCTGGCTACATTATCATAACTGTCTAGCTACTAGGAAAAGCTATCAGTTGGCAACACTTCAGCTGTCAAGTGATTTATTCTCAGTTTGGTTTGGCAATTGACCATGACTAGACTCACGCCTGAACAACGTTTGTAAATTGTGCAATTTTATTTCGAAAATAAAAATAATGGTTCTGTGCGGAATACATATCGCGCACTACATCCATTTTATCGTCGACAAAATCATCCATCAGAGCAGTTAATTCAATTAACCATGGAACGTTTTCGCACCATGTTTACTCTAATTGATATCTTGCATCTCCAGAGACGCCGTACGGTACGTACAGAAGAAGCTGTTGCTATTGTAGAGCGTAGCATTGATGAAGACCCAAATGAGTCCATCCGCCATCGAGCACAGGAATGGGATCTGTGTCCATCCACTTTATGGAAGATTTTGCGGAAGAATCTTGGTTTGCGTGCTTACAAAATCCAACTCGTACAAGAATTGAAGCCAAACGATCATCAAGCAAGGCGTTCCCGATTTTCATAAGCGAATTTTGTTTAGCGATGAAGCGCACTTCTAGTTGAAATAACTACGTCAACAAACAAAACTGCCGCATTTGGAGTGAAGCTATTCCTCAAGTGTATAACGAAACCCCCTTACATCCAAAAAAGGTGGCTGTTTGGTGCGCTTTATGGGCTGGTGGAATCATTGGTCCGTACTTCTTCAAAAACGATGATAGCCAGAACGTCACAGTCAATGGTGATCGGTTTAGACCCATGATTATTAACTTTTTCATTCATAAATTGAACAATCATGATGTTTACGAGCTGTGACGGCGCAATATGTCACACAGCTCGTGCCACAATCGATTTATTGAAAGATACGTTTGGATGTACTGTGAATTGGCCTCCAAGATCTTGTGATTTAATCCACAAACGTTGACCATTTGGAAGACGACATTCGCCGTGTTATTGCTGATATAAGGCCCCAAATATTGGAAAAAGTCATCGAAAATTGGACGTCCAGATTGGACTACATCCGAGCAACCCGTGGCAGTCATATTTAAAATATAATACCACAAGATTATATTTCGAATAAAAAACATCATGACAATCGAATAATCCATCGTTGGATCCGTAAAATTTGGATGTTTTGTTCATTCATTTAAAATTTAACTTTTAAATTAATCATTCATCTCTCATTTAAAATTTAACTTTTAAACGAAGCCAGTGCGCCTAAGAAAAAAGAAAAGACAGTTAAGGTATGAAGCGGAAGATGAGCCAATATGTGATGCGAAAGACCAGTTCAAAATATTTTTTTTATTTTGCTGTGCTAGATATCGCAGTTTAGTTGATGAGAGATTTAATCAGCTAAAAAATATTTGTCATGTGTTTGGATTTCTCTACAACGTTCATGAGATGCAAAATAAAACTTCCAAAGTTGTTCTGGAACACTGCATAAAGTTGGAAGAATCTCTTAGTGATGGAAACTCTAAGGATGTTGATGCAACTGAGTTATGCAGTGAATTACAAGCTATTGCAAGAAGAGTACCAAATAACACTGCGCCGTTTTAAATTATATTTGAGCAAATGGGCTTCTAGATAGCGTACCTAATTTAGTAACAGCAATAAGGGTATTGCTCACACGTCCCGTGTCTGTGGCCAGTAGAGAGCGCAGTTTTTCTAAACTTAAACTGATTAAAAGATATCCACGGTCCACAATGACTCAAGAAAGGCTTGTGGGTTATCGACTCTATCTATAGAGCAAGAAATTGCTGAAACAATTGATTTAAAAGAAATGGTTTCTACATTTGCAAGAATGAAGGCGAGAAAAAATCATTTTTCATAAATTAATGTCTACAGCCTAGCAACAGAATCGTCAGAATCGTGTCACAAGACTATGCTCTAATTATTTGATTAATTAAAAAATACACTTATAATCTGCTTTGCTTTAATTACCTGAACCCATGCCAGTACCTAGTAAAATGTTTTTTGATCTTTGAATATGCTATTTTGCAAGATTGGGGCTTAAGCACTGAATCAGTTCATTGTACTTTACGTGACAGAGGATCTAATATGATAAAAGCTATGAATATGGCAAATTTAACTGATGCAAACTGTACTATTCATCAGCTACAATTATGTGTTCGGTTGGCAATGGAAACCGAAGAATTTCTCTCGCCAGTGATTACAAAGTGTAAAACAATTGCGACTCACTTCAATCACTCCCTAATTGCTCAAAATGAATTGAAAAAGATTCAAACAGAAAGACTGAACCAAACAGGACTAGGTATAATTCAGGAATGTTCTACAAGGTGAGATATTTTTTTTTACACCTATCTTTTATCAAAACTTTAAGGTGATGTTTTTTATGCGTTGTTTTGTTACACACATTTTATTTTTTCACAGATGGAATTCGACTTATTATATGATGGAAAGAATATTGAAATTAAAAGACTCCTGATACTGTATTCTGGCGCGCATACTATACCAATTCTTACTGCTGATGAATGGCTCGACTTGGAAAAGTGTATTACAGTACTGAAGCCATTTGAAGAAATAACAAAGGAGTTGAGTAGTGCTAATGCAACAATAGCATCGGTGATTCCATTCATCTATACTCTTAAAACCACATTAGAAAAGAGAAAGAATGAAGAAAATACTTCTGAAAACTTTAGATTAATGATTGCAAAAATGATCCAGGACATCAGCGTCAGATTTCAGGACATTGAGATGAATAAAATATACACAATAGCTACTTATCTAGATCCACGGTACAAGCTCAAATTTTTTACAGAAATTACTAAGGAACAAGTGCATTCAGAGATTCTAGGGATCCTTGGGTGTACAAAACCTTCTCATGATGAAGGTCCTTCTTCACCTAAGAGATCACGGCGTGAGCTGCAATTAGCTAGCTCAAGCAAAGATTCATACATTCAGTCTTATCTAGCTGAAATATTAAGCACAAGTGACGAGGAAGAGCAAAATATAGATGGTGATGATGCTGTGCATAATCAACTCATTGTTAAAAAACATTACTAAATGATTACAATAGAGAGAAGAGGTTGACAGTAAATGAAAATCCACTTTTGTGGTGGAAAATGCATACCAAGTACAACAGCTAAGGTACTTTAGTAAGACAGTATCTCTCTCCGCCTCCTGGTAGCGTACCAAGCGAACAGCTTTTCAGTGCTGCTGGCTTAATTTACGATCCCTTAAGAAATCGACTTTCTGGGGATAAGGCTGCGAAGTTACTTTTTGTTAAGTATAATTTACCTTTGCTCAGTTTTGATTATTAAAACCATAATTTAGAATTTTAGACTAAATGAAAGTTAACACGTTCAATGCCACCGACACGCCTAGCGTGTTCTTGCGAATTTCTATGACAATGCCTTGAACACGCCAGGCG
>DWPV01005231.1:0-12668 GCA_018251915.1 Urbanus proteus proteus
TACGGTTGTGACAATGTATGTTGGTGGGAACAAAAACTTAATTTATGTCGATTGCTGTGTATTTTAACGTTAACAAGAAAGGAATAAATTTTGATTATCAGAAGATTGTCGAAATTGGGAACATAGAGAGCGGCACGCGCCGATATAAAGGAAACATGCTCTATTAGTATTAAACTGCAATTAATTATAGTAGCAAACTACCACACAGTTTACTACATGATACGTGAAGTTGACCATGTAAGGATGAGTCGAACCCAAAAGGTTTTTTTATACGATCAAAGTAGAAAACTGAATTGGAACGCCTCGGATAAGTATGTCTCCCTTACCGCACCTTTCAGACCAGAGCGCAGCCGTGCTCAACAGTCTCAACACTGCTGTTATAAGACAGAAATAAGTGTGGCGTTGGTGCTGTAGAGTCGAACTCTACCACCTTTTATAAATTATAGCTATTGGGCAAGCCAAAAACTTTAACTACTTCTGGGGACCAAGTTCAAAGGTTTCATAGAAGCCTTCTTTGTCGTCTTACTCTTCCAATTAGCATACTACTACTGCCTTTAAAAGACTTGGCTATACAACATTACATGTAGAGTATCAGAGTCTAGTGCGTAGAGAGATTTCTCCGTACTGACTCTAGGCAGTCTGCGGCTGCGCTAGTTAGATAACATTCTACTTAAATGATAAGATCATATCAGTTACATAAGCAGCTGTTATCTATAAATAAACACAACGCCCCGAATTTCACTTCTGAGAGTGAGCAATTATTGATATCGTAGAATTAGATAATATGCATAGAAAGTTTATTCATATTTAACATTTATATTTGCATTTTTAACGAAATTAATTATTATATACCAGTGATTCTCAAATTAGCTGATAAAATGACTTCTTGTGAAGGTTAATAGGGAGGGGTGAATGGGAAAGTTGAGCTGGATTTTTCCATTTCCCATTTTATGTTTTCAATAAATTCATAGAATGATTTCTTTACTACAATGGTAAATCTGTTAGGCATTCAAACCCTTTGATATAAACAAATAATTGTAAAATTAAATAACAATGAAGTAAGCCTGAATTGAAAAAGATACTTTATTTACATATCATGAATGCGTCAACATAAACCGTGTATTATCTGAAGATCAGTAGTTATTGTCTTAGCTAAACAAACAACACTGAAGTAATTGTTGAACGCCGACACAAAGGCTGGAGCGAAACGTGTTTTGTTCACCGGCTTCGGTTATTTGAAATGTTTTTCTTAGATTTTTTACGGAGGCACTTACAAATTGTCAGATATAATGTTATTTTCTTCAACTTCAACAATCTGGACACACCATACCAGGAAATTGTATACCTAAGTGAACCTGAAATATTTGAATTTAAATTCAGGTTAAGAATTAGACATTTTTATAAAGGCTTAAACTACAAATACGTAATAAATAATTTATGTAATAACTGATTTTACATACTAATTGTCTATGTACTGTCCTTATTATTCTTATGTTACATCTTGTGTTAATTATTGAAGGACCTATTTACACACAGGATAGTGAGTATTAAATATAAGAATCACTCAATAATTCTATTCATAATTGTATGAACAATACTTTCTTAGCAATTTATCATTCCAGCTATCTTCCAGTGAAAGTGTGGTCAAAATCGGTCCAGCCGTTTAGAAGATTACCAAACCAAACATAGTCTACAGACTGACAGACAAAAATGCATTTTTGTTATAGGTATCATGTATACTTTCATATGCATTGGAAGAGTTGTTATTTTGAACTCACAAACAAACAATTCAATTTTATTTATTAGTATAGAGATAGATAAACGTTTTCTCTAGAGATCATCCCCAAATTCGTAGTACATATATTATATTATAGCTTATACGTTTGGTTTACCCACTTACACTCGCGTGATCTAAAAAGCTGTAATAAAATGAATGTGAATTGTATATAAAAAGCCCCATAACGTGTTAGTGTGTCAGTGTAGTGGGCGGACGTGATAGACGAAATGATACCAGGGTGTAACTCTTTATAGCATTCCGTAAGGAGCATGTTTTAGATAAACTATGGCCCTAAAATTAGACTGTTATAAACAAGCCATTGCTATTACTAACCTAGGAATTGATCCTTACTTGAATTAATTCAGGAGTTATTTTATTTACATTACTTTTTGTTTATTTTTTTAATTATGTAGTTAATGTAATTGTTGTGATCTGGCATATCAGAGAAATGCAAAAGTAAATAGCAAATTTGAATATTCCTGTTAAACCGCTTGTGAACTATGAAGAAACAACGCCTACCTAACGTGTCTGAATTCTACTACATTGGTCAAGTACTGATTGATAGACATCTTCTAACAACTTTACGGAACTTTTAGACTTATGAAGGCCAGCAATATATGTGTACCTAAATAAATTATATGAAGCATATAACTTTGAGTCTTTAAAGTTAACTGAATACATCTGCAATTTGAACCCGGAAATTAGAGAGTACGCGATAGTATTCCATAGCACTGGGCTGTAGCCGCCGGTCGATGAGAAATGACAGATATTTAATAGAAAGTATAAATCTGTTGAGATTCTACAACTCTACTAAAAATAACCAGTAAAAGTAATATTTAATTACTGTGATGAAATGTGAATAAGTGCTATATGTATATTTTGAGACCTAATTTTCAGTCATTTTTTTAGTTGCGCTGCTCTAGCTATCCTTTGTTAATTATTAACTGCCGATAGCATTCGACTTTTTCACTTATTTAGGTAATAACTTACTAATGTAATATACTTTTGGAATGCATATTAATCCTTGCCTAAAAGTATTCTCCATCTCCATGACGGGGCACGTTTGGCAGACGTCGTGTCTGCCAAAGCTCAAGAAGATCGATTGTTTGGTGCAGCTCTGAGAGCGGAACAAACAATCAAACTGTCTTCCGCATTTATAATATTGGTAGGATTTTAAAAGGTATAATACTTAGATAAAAGCCAAAATTTGGAAATATAAGCAAATCAAAGAATGCCTGAAGGAAACATAAGGTCGATATAAATGCATTTTTCAATCTTATATAACACCTCCTTTGTTCCTGACAAGGACTAAGGAATAAGTTAGAACCAGGAGATGGACAGCAGCGTCTTCCTGTGTAACATCAACACCCACTACTACGTGCCAAGTCCATTGGACCTCAATTGGCTGATGGATGACAACATTTACTAGATTCTCTATTCTATACGCGCCGTATCATCGTAGCCACTGTCAGTAACAGGCGTGTTTGATGTCTCACATTTACAGTCGGTAAGCGCTCCACACAAGCGATCTGCCCTCTAAGGTTTGGTTTTAAGAGCTCACGGGGCCTTAAATGTCAAAGGTAAGGTTACCCTTAGTGATAAATAGAATACAGAGAACTTACCCACTGAAACTAAATACAATACGATATTAACTTGACGAGTAAACGAAGGATCACTCCCACGAAATATAGTACACCTGTATGATATCAAATATAATGTGCTTTTATAATGGTATTACTCTTTCGGGCATTTCAATTGGTTTACATTTGGTTTTTATTAGTGGTAAAACAATAAAAGAAAGAGGAGGAAGCGGCGTTCACTCAGTACCTAGTCGAAACGTGACCATATTCATAAATATTCCAAATTGTCTATTGGCAAAGCACGCAAATATTTAACAGTATTATGGACGACATTAATGCTTTGAAAGCCAAAAATCCTACTTGAAAAGCTTTCGCAGCGCAGTTGTGAAATAACAAAAAATAATTGAATTGTGGAATATTTGCGTATAGGGAATATGGTATCATGCTTATCAGACGAATGTGTCTGGTTTTGTTTTATCAAATAAATTAAACCCATCCGCAGACTACAATAAGTGACGTATTCAATCTCAAATAACATGTAATAAATACAATGTATCCATTATGATGCATGTAAACTAATATTTTACTTTTGCACAATTTATTATCTAAATTATCTAAATAATTTATTTTAAAGCAATCCCGTAAAGTGCTTTTCAAAAACACTTCTACCTGAAAATAATAGCGGAGTTACTTCCTTCGTAACGATTTTTCAGTAATATTTTTTCAATAACATGAAATACCCTAATGTAGTTATACCTTAATGTTAACACTGTTCAATCGTCAAGCCATTCAAACGATATACAGGGCTTAATAGCACAATCAAAACTCAGCAAATACTTCTGACATCATCTCTTTAGTGCACATTATTTCGGTACTTCAATACGTAAACATATGAATGCTGTCCATACTGTATATGTTAGGCTATTTCCACACTGTTTGCGTCAGGTGCGTGAAAGTAGTTTGCGGTAAGAATATAGGCGTATTTCTGGCGTTTCGCGAACAGAAATAAACGGACATTCAGGAACATTATCAAGACCATTCCCGCGCTATAACGGACTCACCGTACGATAATTTGCGTGAGGTGGTAAATAAACGCGCAAATGTAGCGCTTGTGAAAAAACCGCAATGAATGCCGTCAAAGCTTTATGGAATTTACGTATTACTTTAAGCATTTGCATGCTAAAGTAGATATATTATTTTTAAAAGTTATAGAAATTTAAAAAAGCTGAACTCTATGTAGTTCTACTCCGGCGGCACCACCGCTACACCTATTTCTGGCGAGAAGTGTTAAGCACTGCTGTGTTCTGGTCTGAAGGGTGTGATAAGGGAGACATACTTATCTGAGGCATTCCAACTCAGTCCTCAGAGGTAGCATCGCATCTTTGGTCAACCTCAGGTAGGACCTTGATCTCATCTGGGGTTGATTACAGATATGGGCGGTAGTGGCCACTTACGATCAGGTGGACTGCATTATAGTTTGCTACTTCAATCATATACAAACAAAAAAACTAATTTTATAACTAGAAAGAACCCTTTAAATTTCAAATCTGGAGGCACTACTATAATAAAAATACCATTTTAGTTTTGTCAACTGAGATATATTAGAAAACGGAACAAACTCAAATCTCAGCTTAGAGCCTCAGGGAGCAGTGTTCTAAAACTTTCCAGTACAAATCCTTATCAAGCGTCAGTATTTCAATCGTAGCGTAATAATTATAATTGTAGGTGATATGAACATATTGTCACGGCACGCGGCGACGTGTACTCTCGAAGCAACGCCCGATAAGCTGATTTATAGCCAATAAATCAGGAATCGGGAACGGGTTGCGCGTTCAACTTTGACGCGGTGACTGGACACGAGTCGCTTAGATATTGTTTGAGCTAAGTGTACAACGCGGCGTTGTCTGATTGTTGTCGCCAAAACGGGATTTTGAAAGATCTATACAAATAAATAAAATTGTAGTGGCTGTTTGTGATTTCAAAATAATATTTTTTATTAAATGCATATGAAAGAATACACGATATTATAACGAAAATGCAATTTAATTTTTTTTTTCTATTTGGCCGAGCTAATCTCCTAAACGGCTGGACCGATTTTGACGAGACTTTCACTGAAAGATAGTTGATGGTCTAAGGCGTAACATAGGCTACTTTTTTTTGAAAAATCCATTAGCGTGCGCTCCACGCGCATGCGCGCTCCGTCGCGGGAGAGCGTGATGATATTTAAGTTTAAAATGTATATTTATATAATAAAAATTAGTTTATAATAAAATCGTTGTATTATTATTTGAAGTATTACAAGAGTAGCTACAGTTCTGTTTTAATTTGTTAGCCAATTTATTATTAGTTATTCGCCTACTCGCTTGTAGTTCCTCGCTCATGAGTCACTGTAGTGCCTTACGGTTCTTCAGGAATACAGGATGTTTAGCTAGAAACTTGATATCAGCTGCGGTTTTGAGTGTACATACATTAACTTTACTTCGCGAAGTAACAGAAAGTTCTACTTAAGCTAGACTATTCGTTGAATATGCATCCTTTGGCTTATTCTTTGAGATTGAAACTTCAAACTTGCTTACTTTAATTTCTATTATTGAAGATGAATATTTAATTATATTCAAATGAATATATAATATGATACAGACGTGTGTACATCTTATTATAATGGCTACACTGATTTGGGCTCCTATATGATTTAATTTGTTGACCTTAAAGAACCTTGAAGAGGGTTATTCAAGCAACACATAAGATATAAGAATTTCCTTTGCCTTAAAATTGAAAAATAATACTCGAATTTCTAATTAACTCTCGTTCGAAAAAGATTTTTTTTTCAAAATTCTTCACTCTTCTTCATTAACTCTTTATAATCGCACAATACCTACTTTACAAAATAAATTATTTCTCAATCATACCTATAGTTTAAAATTATATTCAATCTAGATTTTTCATTGAAAGTTAATGAAAAAGTTCTTCAATTGGAGAAGATGTCTGTTCTTCAGCATGTTTATGACGTCTCGATGTCTGAACGAATTGTGTTCGCAATTGAAATAAATTATTCATTAAAAACGACAGACATGTCTGGTGGTCTGTCGAGTACGAAATTTATGCGACGTCGATCGCATACCGACAAATTAAAAAGGTGGTGGCATTCCTCGTAGTTTGATGGTAGGTACACCACTACTTTATTTGCCTCTTGTAATATTAGGCTATACTAATAAATTGAATAGGGTTTAAAACTCCTTGGTTTATTCGAGGCAAATTACCGTTTCATTTCTGCCATATATCACTGGAATCAACTTTAAACAGACTTAATAATAATGGTTAAACAGACTTAATGATAATGTTTCAACATTCCCAAAGGTAGTGAAGCGTCATTATACAGAAACAGCCAGTATACTTGGACTGCATGCAGCCCATCTGATGTTAAGTAGTCACTTACATCTGTAATCAAATTCGTACAGACCAGGAGACGTAGGTACCTCATATTGGTCACAGTTTGCAGCTACTCCTAAGCACTAAAAACGCTACGAATTCAGTAGCGATTTACCGCTGTTATAAAGTTGAAATAGGTATAGCGGGATTACCACAATAAACAAAAGAGTTCGCTTATCACAATAAACAAGAGAGTATTAATCGCTTTGGTCTATAGCAGTCTTTGCTATTGACATGACATAAAAATAGGTTAATTAAATTCCAGGCGAGAGTAATATGTTATTAAAGTTTTAAAATTTAAAAAGGGGGGCCTTCTAAAGTAACAGATTTTCAAAGTGGGCGTTAGACAAAAAAGTTTGGGAAGCTCTGGTCTATAGAGATAGTTCGGAGTTGGTATCCAAAGAGCACTGAAATCTGAAAATAGAAAGTAATATCTCTCATTACTTCCTTACAAAGATCCTGCAAATAACAGAAAAGAGAGCAGAAGAATAGTCAGAAGGATAAATAGTCTATTTCAATTACAAGTACTTAGACGCAAAATTAAAAGTACCGCTGAGTTTTCTCAAGTGGTAAATAATTAAGGAGGAAACTGTTGCCTTTTGTTACGCTTTTTCAAGTATGATTTTCCACTAGAGGCGTTGGCCATTTATTCCTCATTATACTTTTCCTGGCTGAAAATTGTTTTCCTTCTTAAGAGTACGCTTTATAGTTGTTTATTAATTTGTTAGATTTTTGTTTACATTTTTAACGAAGACAATGCTTAAGTTCCTTTTAGAAAAGGCCTAAGTTGGTTTTACTTTGTCTTAATTCCCTTCTGTGACTGTGATTACTTTAAAAACACAAAAAAATTCAAAATGTGCTATTTCGACATTACACAATTATCAGTAATAATAAAATATATATGTATTGTTAAATAAATTGTTATATTCGAGTACGCTGCAAGAGATGGCGTTTATCGCTATCGCTATCGAAGCATTTTAGAAATTTTAGATTACTTTAAATTTAATTTTGCACTATTGCATTAATACAAGTCGAGTAAAGACCAAACGATATTACAATGTACCGGCAAGTCTACCGCTATACATTTACTCATGAATATTTCTGTTTTAATAACTAACGGAACAAAATCACCTTGACTTATGACTGTTATGTGTTACATAATAGTTTTGACTTTTAGCCATGATCCGACTGTCTAAGTGGTAACATTATATGCAAATCATTATATAAAACTATTTGTTCAAGAACAGAGATTCGTAGTTCGGCAAATGAGTATGAAAAGCATTATCACTACATAGTATAAAACAAAGTAGCTTTCCGCTGTCTGTCTTGCTATGCTTAGATCTTTACACACAATGGATTTTGATGCGGGTTTTTTTAATAGATAGAGTGATTCAAGAGGAAGGTTTATTTAATTTAAAGCGAAGCCGCCGGCAAAAGCTATTTTCTTTATATAATAACGATAATAAGTTGAACAGCCAGAAACGCGATCCTTTGCGTCACTCGGTCGGTGTATAAACCACTTAACGAAATAACTGTTTGTCCCCGCGTCGGAGGCGCGCCGGCAAACACTGGAATGATTTGTGGATAACATCGTCCAAGGGTGGGTATATGTGACGTATTGTAGTGATAGCCTAATAGTAGGTTGAAACTGCGAAGCGCGCATAGCCCTGCGGATTGCGTAGATCTTAACGGATCTACAAAGTTAAGCAACGTCGGGCGCGGGCGGTAGACGGATGGGTGACCGCTAGTGGCAAAAACTTCATTCGCGTTTCCGTGCTTCGGAGGGCACGTTAAGCTGGCGGTCCCGGTTATTATCATTGGATAGTAATACTCTAATTTTTGCTACCTATCTGTTGTAGGTTAACCTTCCCATTGCGTGTAGTATAGTTAAGTAGGTAAAAAAAAAACTAAAACTCCGAGAACAAAATGAGTAAATTCCCTAATCCTATTGCACCGTATTGCACGGACGCACACAGCACAATCGTTCGCTAACCGGCAATTTAACGGGTTATCTGTTCCCGGGATTAAAGCAATCCCGCAAGTGACGGACAGCTTCCCGATAGCAACCGCCGCTGTTAATTGACCAAAGCTTTAGTGGTTGACTCACTCTATTTGAAGCGAAACATTGTTGGTTTACAACCCTTATGCGTTTCATTCGATGTTTGGAATAGGCAAAATTTTTTGACCCACCTGTTGAGGGGTCATAAAACCTTATTAAGTGTGTAGAAGTAATGTGCATACATTGTAGGATGCATACATGATAGGAGTAGGACGCATTGGAGCCAACCTTCAGAAGACCTCCCCTCCCCCCTAATAAAATTGAAATGTCTATTTGTGATTTCAAAATAACAACTTTTCAAAATATATTTTTTTCTCAATGCATATGAAAGTATACACGAAACCTATAACAAATGCAATTTTGTTTGTCTGTCCGTCTGTTTGGCTGAGGTAAGCTTTTAAAAGGCTGGACCGATTAAAACGGGACTTTCACTGGAAGATAGCTAAAGGTATAACGCGCAATATAGGTTACTTTAATTTACCAAAATCCAATAGCGCGCGCTCTACGAGCACGCGCGCGCTGTCGCGAGAGCGCTGGGTATCACTTATGTTTAAATACGTATGCCTTTTAACTTATTTAACGCTGGTGAAACCGCGGCAATGAGCTAGTTACTTATTGTGTAGGGTTGGTTGTAATGATATTCATATGGTTGGTTGATTATAGTTGTTTATAACTGACAAAAACTTCTTCGTGTTTAGGGTTCTATTGGAACCGAAAGGCACAAAACGGAACACAATTACTCAGTATATATCCACTTGTGTCCGTTTGGACGATATCCTAAAACTAAAAAAAATATATTTCACTACCTATCTTTAATCATGCACACCTTATAACTTTACAAAGAGCCGCTGCGAACCTAATTCCAAAACCCAGTGAGCGTCAAGTAGCGGATAATTGGGCAGTCCCTGATAGCTGCAGCATCAATACGATCCGCTTTCTAATCGCGTATCCGATCGTACGCAGTAATCATACGTGTACGTATTATTACATCTATGTTATCGTAAAACTTTTGACTGTTTGTCTTAGTGGTACAGTGAACAGCATTCAGTATTTCTGGCGTAACAAACTTTTTTTACGGTAGATGGGTGTGGATGTCGACTTACTGTCATAATCATATATTTTAACCGCCAGATACGTCCATTTTAACCGCCAGAAGTCGCATTTGTGATCGCCTTCAGGTAGTTTATTCTACAAGAAGTTGCAAGAAGTGTTCGTTTTGTTATAAATAACCATTTACCTTAAGGTGAAATTTTATTTTGCAAATCCGAAACATATTAAACATTTTACGTCTCATCCAAACCTACGTGTTTAATCAATTGCCTCAAAGATTAATAATTTATTTATATTTCCATTCCAAACCTCCAAGTTCCAAAAGTTCCAAAGCAGTTCAAATCTTAAAGCTTCTTACGAAGTTTAATTGGTGGAATAAAGAAATAAAAAGTAAACAGGAGTCACCTCGGTTTTGCGCCGAAGGGCTCAATCGCGGCGCAAACATTTGCCTTCCTCTCCAATATTTATGATACTTCTGCCGTTTCGTTTCTTTGGCGACGTTTATATTCCTTTTAAGACTTTTTAAGACCTTTTAAAACTCCTTCGTACCATTTCAATACCTGTGTAGCGTAATGATTACTGTAGCGATGTCCCTCGTAGTGACTTCTAGTTCGATTTCTTAATATCTGAAGGAAAGAGAAGTATTATGAAAGGTACAAGAAAGGTGCAAAAAAACCTCCTTTAAAGACGGCGATGCTTGGTGATCCCTTTGGTGTCACAAATGTTCATAGGCTTTCCATTGGGTAGCCCGTCTGTTATTACTTGGCGGAATTACCTATGTAAAAACTCAAAAAATATCTACCTATTATGTCTTTTAAAATCGAAGGAGGTTTGTATCCTATGTCTGAAATTTTATGTTTAAAGACTTTATTTCTCTTAAGAATTACAAAAAAATCACTTATAGAGAAAATTACAATATTTTTGAAAACAATCACATCGCCTAGCGTAGCTTACATTACAATACAATTCTCAAAACTTTATTTATTTAGTTTAAAAGTGGATAGGTACAATAACTTTTATCATCTTCTCAAATATGGGGTAGTTTAAGTTTTGTGACGGGTATCTGCAGTGATAGTGAAACTATTTTACTTCAAACATTTACAATAACTGTTTAATCTCCAAGCCAGAAAATATTAATTGGCGGAGTAAAAACATAAAAGTAAACAGGACTTAAAATTAGTCGAGCGAAGTTTGCGCTGAAGGGCTCAATCGCTCGACGCAAATATTGGATTTACTCTCCAATATTTTGATATTTCTTATTGAATATTAATCCTTTTAAGCATGCACAACTCTGAAGCTTTAAGTACCCGATTTACAAAGCTAAGCAATATCGGGCACTATCTCCATGGGTAGAGATAGGTGACTAGTGGTTAAGCATACTCGCTTCTGCACTTCAGAAGTATAATTTAGCCATTGATCCCAATTTTTATCATTGCATAGTAGTCGTTAAACCTTGAAGGCGTTATAGGTGGTTTTAATGAAAATGGGTTGAACAAGCCCATTCCTCTATCCACCAATTGGAGCAACGTGATGCATTCCACTCCATGCCTCGTAATGCCCCATGACCGGTTCCCAACAAAGAGAAAAAAATCGAATTGAGAACCTCCTTTTTGAAGTCGATTAAAAAGGGTTAAACGTATACTTTGGATGTAGGTACTTCCTTGCAAGATTTGGACAACCCTAACGACTTACCCCTCATATTTCGTCGGGGTTTAAAAACGGCTCTCGGGTAAGCAGAGACGCATAAGTTAACTGACTTAACGTAAGCCGTTAATCTGTTAAACAACAATGATTACTTTACTTCCATCTTTTCCTCCTTTATTAAGTCTTGGGGTAACGGTAAGGTGATATATTGCTGCTCTAATAACTAAGGGGTAACTAACTTAACTATGTCTTGGGGTTCGTAAGACCCTTAGTTACTTTGGGTACGCGAAAGCTCTATAACATCGTAACTAATAATGACAGTGACACTGATTTTATTAATTGGCAATACAATAAAGAGCATATGAAAAGCTTAAATTGAATTCTTCATAATGTACCTAAGGACTTCTCCATCCACCAGACCTATGAGGTTGGACAATGGGCCTCAAGTGACATGGAGGCCTATAGTTACCCCGTCTGGAGATGTTGACAAGGGACATCTCCTAGATTATGTCCTGTAATTTCTGTTATTTTAAAATATACGCACCCCTAGACATTGTAACGTGCCTACTGATGACAAAGGCTATAAGCCAAAATGACCATTTTGGAAATTAACATTTCCGTTCATGTTTAGGCGTTTATTTCTATGACCGCCAATAACAGGCCTACAGAGGGCGCCAGTGTAATTATGAATGAACGTTGTACAGGTTAAATATTCAGTCGTATAAGGGTGGTGTTACACTCATTACATCGTAAACACTCACCTTAATTGCTGTTGGAGACGTAATAAATTGCATTCGTTTATAGAAGGATCAATTAAGCAATTTGTACCTAATACTCGTATACCATATATGTCTTATCTTCAATGTGTTTAAGGGAGTATATATTATGTTAGTTCAGTTTATTTAGTATAAAACAATGACCAACGAAACAGATTGAGACATGTTTCGAGTAATTTTGTAGTTTTTTTATGTTTTATTTGGAAGTAAAAGACCAGGTTGGCCACAGATTTGTTGGTACCCTTGATTATCAATTTGGTACGTCTAGGATCTTGCCTACTTGTCCCTGTAGTCCCGGGACCAGAATAGGGCTACGGTATCCCCAGCCTGTCGTAAGAGGCGACTAAAAGGGG